>CAUYON010169233.1:0-17493 GCA_963573935.1 Arctocebus calabarensis
AACAGCAATAATAAACAAATGAGATTTAATTAAACTGAAAAGCTTCTGTACAGCCAAGGAGACAACAACCAAAGCAAATAGACAACCTACCCAATGGGAAAGGATATTTGCATATTTTGAATCAGACAAAAGCTTAATAACCAGGATATATATATACATAAAACGTCAATTAATCCACAAGAAAAACCCCCAAAATTCCATACATCAATGGGGAAGACAGATGAACAGAATCTTCTCTAAAGACTACAGACAAATGGCTAACAAACACATGAAAAAATCCTCCTCATCCCTAATTATTAGAGAAATGCAAATGAAAACCATCCTGAGATATCATCTAACTCCAGCGAGAATGGCCTATATCACAAAATCTCAAAACTGCAGATGCTGGCGTGGATGTGGAGAGAAAGGAACATTTCTACACTGCTGGTGGGACTGCAAACTAATACAACCTTTTTGGAAGGAAGTATGGAGAACTCTCAAAGAACTCACCTCAACCTAGACCTTCCGTTTGATCCTGCAATTCCATTACTGGGCATCTATCCAGAAAGGAAAAAAAACTTTTATTATAAAGACACTTTTACTAGACTGTTTATTGAAGCTCAATTTACAATCATTAAAATGTGGAAACAGCCTAAATGTCCTTCAACCCAGGAATGGATTGGTAAGCTGTGGTATATGTATACCATGGAATACTATTCAGCCATTAAAAAAAGGAGATTTTGCAGCATTTGTATTAACCTGGATGGAGGTGGAACACATTATTGTTAGTGAAGTATCACAGGAATGGAGAGGTATGAATCTTATGTATTCAACTTTGATATGAGGACAATTAATGACAATTAATGAGATGGTGGGGCATGGGGGAACAGGAGATCAGACAGAGAAGGAGGGAGGGGGTGAGGGAAAGGAAAAGAAAACAAAAAAGGAAAGAAAAGAAAATAGTGACTAATTCTCACACAAATTGGACTTAATTTTGACCAAAGTACATTACTTAAACATTAATTTTTAATTCCAACTTGTTAATATGTTATTTAGGATATTGCATCTTCATTTATAAGTGAAATATGTTTGTAATTTCCCCTTTATAATAACATATTTTCTCCAATTTTAATATCAGCTATATCCAGATTAAGTAGAATGATTTTGAAGTATTTCTTCTTTTCCTATTGTCTATAAGTTTTGGCATGATCTGTTTTTTCAAATTATCTTTTACTTTTATTTATAAATATTCGTTGTCCATTTTTTGAGACTTTGGGAAAAAAAATAATAACAAGAAGTTAACTAATGACTCCATATTGAACCCCAGAGTCAAAGCCTTCTATAATAGACATACTTTTATCTGACAATGTGAATATTACTTTCTTTGCATTATTATTACTATTGTTGCTTAATATTTTGATGCAGCAATTGTCTAATTTCCTTTCTGAATGTATTTATCTTCATTCATTCTTCACGAGGTTTTTGTTTCTAGTCCTTATCTTAAACACTGTTGTTAAAATTTAAGCCTTTTTAATCCTTTGAAGGCAAAAAGTGGAAACCTAATAAACACATGCATATGTTAAAAAAAAGAAAGAAAGAAAATGAAGATGGGGAAAGAGAAAATGAGCCAGGGGGCAAAGCCTCTATAAATGAGGTGAAGTGCTGGTGATGGGGTGTCTGTAAATGATCCTGCTGCATGCATCTGTGAAATAGCAACAGTGTGTAAATGTAATGCAGTCTATGAGAATGCTTGGAGATCGTTTGGAGTCTCAGGCCCAGTGAAATGGCTAGTTTTTGAAATGATTAGAAGCTCTATTCCCTTGCTTCCATCTTAGAGAATATTTCGAGTACTTCAGAACTTCTTTTGCAAGTATGAGCTGTGGCAAATCTGTGTTGTTAGGCTTCCAACACCCTTTTAAAAAACAAATATAGAATAGGCTCAGTGCCCACAGCACAGTGGTTATGGAGCTGGCCACATGTACTGAGGGTGGTGGGTTCGAACTCGGCCCAGACCAACTAAACAACAGTAACAACTGCAACAAAAACATAGCTGGGTGTTGTGGCAGGCACCTGTAGTCCGAGATACTGGGGAGCCTGAGGCAAGAGAATCACTTAAGCCCAAGAGTTTGAGGTTACTGTGAGGTGTGACGTCACGCCACTCTACTGAGGACGACATAGTGAGACTGTGTCTCAAAACAAACAAAATAATCAAATAATAAATAAATAAACATAGAATAATGTTAAAAATAGTGAAAATCTAAATAAATATATAAATTTGCCACCCCAGGGACTAACAAACTGATCAACATACAGAGGTGGTCAACATAAGGAACTAGGCCTACTGTACTGACATACTTAGGTAGGGCACGTCTGGTCTATGAAAATGAGGCCAACTTAAGGATGTGGTCTATGTAGGGCAGGGATCAGCTATGCAGGCTCTACTGTATTTCTAAAGGAGGATATAAATGATCAGGAAAGGTGTCATTTCTAATGAAATCTAGATTCATGGACATTAAAACTGGATGGAGTGGTTTACTGTTTACCCTAAACATCCTGCTTCCATTATGTAGAAAGTTTTGCTAGTGTTATAGTCTGCTAAGATGATTGTCCCACAAGTTTTATGTTAGAAGATATTAAATCAGCCCTTACTGCCTCAACATTTAAATTTTGTTTTGCCTTTGCAATAGCTCTTGAATCAATTTTGCAATTCCAAGCAAAACTTAGTGCTGCTGCCAAATGTTTTCAAAAATTACCACCGTGTGGACTTTTGCCAGGCTATGGTCTTCTATCAGATGTTGAGGAAGTAGAGGATAAAATGATCTCAGCTTTCTTCATGGTTGTGCATTCTTATTATTACTTGTGTCTTTTTAAGGCTGCTGATCTAAGTCATGCACCTTTAGGAAAGGTCATGGAAGTAAACTTTCTTTTTTGTTCAACTGGATTAAAATACGAGGATCCAAACGATTAGGTTGCAGTGTCTGCATTTGTTGGGTTAAGTCCTTGCTGTAGTTGTATTCTGCACCCAGAAGGTGTACCCCATACCCTCACGTTGTGCCTGTTAGGTGGGAGCACACCAATCTCCTCCTCTCACCTCCTCCCTTCTTGAACTGAATTGAGTTTTTTCTCTTATGTGGGCATGTATTAGATCATTTACTGGCTTCATTTGAGTATTGAGTACATTGAATATTTGCTTTTCTGTTCTTATGGTACTTTCCTAAAATAATGTGTTTCAACTCCATCCAGATTAATACCAAAGATATACAGTCTCCATCTTTTCTAAGGCTGAATAGTATTCCACAGTGGTTGACAGAAACTGTTTCCTTTGAGAGAGTTGAAAAGAAGACACTCATCCTCTTTAACCTCCTTCCTTGGGAAGTTGGGTACTGGCCACGCTGTTGTGCTCCACTGTCCTTACGCAGTATGACAGGAAGGGTCAGCTTCAGGAGTAAGTGGAAAGGCAGAGGTCTACATCAGTAACTTAAGGGCTTTGCGATTTTTTTTTAGCACTGCCCGAGAGAGACATTTGCTGTTCTAATAATCTTGGGTTTTGATTTTTTTTTATTCTTTAAGTGCTCCCAATCCAAATGCCAGTAATGCTAGGAATCCATGTTACATAACTTTGGAGAGGTGAGTATCTCATTCAGCTGAGCAGAGAGGTGTAGAGGAAAAAAATATGGTCTGGTACAAGTCAAAGTGGATCAGGATACAGGAGGGTAGAACAGGAGAAAATGATGGAGGAGCTTGGAACACTGGTGACGCAAGTCTGATGAGGATTTTAGAGTTTTGCCTTTGCCACCCTTGTCCATAGAAGGCCTGGTGGCAGGGTGACAGAGAGCGGAGGCCTCAGTTCACCAATTTATTTATGAAATTTTTATGTGTGTTCAGATGTGGGTGGTGGTGTGAGGCCACGAGTTCATATAATAAATCTCTACAAGAGAATGTTTCATAGGAGGAACTCAGTGAATCATCAAGAAGCAAAATTGGTTTCTTTTTACTAAAATGTCAAATGCAGGTGAAATTACTAAAGATGGAATGTTACCAAGGAAAGTGAAACCTTTTTCAAAATCAATCTTTAATAAAAGAGAATCTTGATAATGAATAAGGACTTCACTTTAGAAGCTATTTAACAAGGAGGCATCAGGAAAGGTTGATAATAAACCTTTCCTGGCAGTCATACTCTTGGGATTCTGCTTTATATAATTACAGTGCAGTGAGGAACAACAAAAATCAAAAAACTGCGATATGAGATCGTTTGACCTCAGTTCTATTTTAATTGATTCTTACTGGTAGAAATGCACCCTAGTGTCTACATTATTATAATGGAAGTGCCACTTATTATTTTTATGTTTATTTGAGATTCCAGAATTAGTTTATTCATTTCTTCACAGGAAAATTTTAATTATAAAATAAGAATATGATAATTCAAAATAAAAAACAAGGATCGGATTTTACACATACACATGTGTGCGTATACATCCTATATTCATAGTCCCCTGTTTGGCTGCTTCAGGATGGATTTTCCCTGAGGATTTTATGGGTTTAACTGGCCCTACCCACTCCCCCAATTCATGTTGACATTTTAACCCCCACAACTTCATAATGTGATTTTATTTGGTAGTAGAGTTTTAACAGAGATAATCAGATTGAAGAGGGGTCTTCAGAGTGGACTCTAATCCAAAATGATGGGTTTCTTTACAAAAAGTGGGAGTTTTTTTTTTTGACACAGAGTTTCATTATGTCACCCTTGGTAGAGTGCTGTAATGTCACAGCTCTTAGCAACCTCAAACTCTTGGGCTAAAGCGATTCTCTTGCCTCAGCCTCCCAAGTAGCTGGGACTACAGGTGTCCACCACAACACCCGGCTATTTTTTTGTTGCAGTTGTCATTGTTGTTTAGCTGGCCCGGGCTGGGTTTGAACCTGTCAGCCTGGGTGTATGTGGCCGACGCCCTAGCCACTGGGTGTATGTGGCGGGTGGGTGCCCGCCCCCAAATGGGAGATTTTGATTTAGAGACACACCTTCAGGGAAGATGATGTGAAGAGACCTGGGGAAAGAATGGCCAAGCAAAAGAGAAGGACCCAGGGCCTCAAAGGAATCAACTCTGAAAACACCTTGATTTGGAACTTCCAGCCCCCAGAAATGCAGCTAATACATTTTGTTGATTAAGGCACCCAGTCTGTGGTGCTTGGTTCTGGCCGCCCTCGTGAGCTAATGCAGGTGGAGCCGGCCTGTGTGTTTTACCCTATGTCCCATGAAGTGGTATGGAAAGAACGCTGAAGTTGGGATAAGAAGGGCTGGCTTATTTATATACCTGGATTTCCCACTTTTCATTTATATGACATTTGGCAAGTCCTCTAATCTTACAGATCAAGTGGTTCCTTATTTTTGTAATCATTTGTTTCCAGGAACTTGTCTTAAACCCAAGGAGTATTCTAATCAGCTCGGATCCACATGCTGGTAGGTGAGACTATTGGCCTCCTACCAATAGGGGGACCCTAAGTTCTGGGTGACTGGGACAGTACCCTTTCCATCTGTTGTTGATAGAATTGTTAATACTGCTCCTTTTTGTTCTCAATAGTGTCCCAGTTGGATGATAAATTAGATATATAATCTTTCTATCCTTTGACTCTGCCTAAAGCCAATTTTGACTAGGTATGCACTCAGCTTCAGCAGAAGATCCTGATTTTTCAATGTCAGTTATGTTTATTTCACTCCGTGTTTGTAACTCATTCAGCAAAACCTGCTCAAGTCAACTGGAACAGAGGATTCCTGAGATGTGATTGGCCTAGAGTGAGTACATATCCTAATCTGGCCAAATGAGATTAAAGGGCATGATTATCGATCATAACTAGCTGACTGTGTCTTTTTCCCAATGAATGACATTATATTGTATCACTGTTGTGGCTAACCATATTGTCAGCCTCATTTAGGAAAACTTAGGAATAAAAATGCACACGGAGTGGACATAATGTGGAGATATGGAAAGAAACTAGAACCTTCATTGTACCACACCTAAAATGGGCCCCTAACTCCATGTTTCTTGAGGTGTGAAAATGATACATTTTCTTATAGTATAAGTCTATTTGAGTCTTGAACTTTTACCATTTTTAGCTAAAGGATCTTAAATGAGATAATGTACAGTCATTTCTTATGGTTACTAGAACAAGAAGGTGGTCATTATAATTTGTGGCAGAAAATATAATTATTTCATTATAATAACAGAAACGTTATTCTCTCATAGTTCTGAAGTTCCAAAGTCTGAAATCAGTTTAATGGACTACAGTTAAGATACTGATCAGGCTAGTTCCTCTGGAGACTCAGCGGCAAAATTCCTTGCATTTTCTTGGTTCTGGAGGTCTCCTGTGTTTCTTAGCTCAGAACCTCTTCCTTGAATTACTACAATTTGTGCTTCTGTTGTCCCAGCTCCTGCCTCTGAAGTCAAACCTCCTCTGTCTCTCTCTGATAATAGCATGTATGGTTACATTTCGGGGCTACTGGATAATGCAGGATAATCATCCCATCTCAAGGTCCTCAACTTAGGCCCAGCTGAAAAATCCTTTTTGTTCTGTAAGGTTATGTGAGGTTACATATCCACAGGTTCTAGGGATTAGGACGTGGAATCTTTGGTGGTCATTTTTCAGCCTTCTAGGCAATGCTTTTGATTCTGCAGTGGTGAGGTAGGCGACGTAGGAGGCAGACTGCCACTTTCTCTCTGGTCTTAGAGTGGGAGGATGAGAGTGCTACATACACTCACATTTGAAAGTGTGATCAGAGAGAGGGTAGTTATTACAAGTGTGTCTCTGAATTAATTTGGTGTACCATGGTATTTTCTCTCTCCAACCCAGGATGTAGAGAATGGGGTGCTGGCTCTCACCTCAAGCCAATTGAAGGATCTCCAAAGGATAAGTCATGGGGAACGGAGATGCCAGGAAGTAGGAAGGACGAGGATCTTATTTCCTGGCTTTGTGGTAATGTAGCTGCAGAAACTTTTAAGCTTGCCTAATCCTCTCACCAGACTGGAGATTGGTGGGAAAATTGGTTAGAGATCTTGAAAGGTCTGGTAGAGCAGAGACATACGTGAACTAAGAAACTGGTGCCTGCTTCCCTCCTGTTTCTAGTTGGAGAATTCTCAAGCTACGAATCTGGTTGGAACAACCTGTAATGGCAGGACAAGCAAAAGGCAAAAGGAACCACCAAAAAGTGTACCAATGTCTCCCATGAAAGTGCTAGCATTTGGGCATCAGCTATGGTGAATTGTCTTGTAAGAGATACTGATTTTCCTAATCTATCCCATCTACTGCCTTGACCTTGGGACACTTGTAGCAAAAGAAACTTGTAGGTGGAGGAAGGAAGGGAAGCAACAGACGAAGCGTGCTTCACCATTGCCATCCAAAAATCAAGTTTCAGCCTTGGGGGAGAGGGAAGATTTGGAGTAAAAGTTAGATTGAAGTTCTAATTTAAGCTAAATGAGATTTTTTAGCATCTGAGAGTGAATCAAAGTCACTTAAATGAAATTGTTCCTGGCCTGGAAAGAGACCCAGAGAGGCATTGGCGATGCCTGGGATATTATCTTGGAACTGTGAAGGGAGTTTGTAACAGAGAAAATCGGTCAGAAATGGCTGGAGAAAAAAACTAATGAACTTCACTCCTTTTGGTAAAGTGCTGTTTAGATAAGAATGTGTGAAAGGTAGAGAAGAATAAAAATGTGTGTATGGCCACAATTTAAAGTCGTAGTTGCATTACCAAGTGCAATTTCAAGTTAAGAACACCCCCAACGTTTGCTCTCATTTTATACAAAGATAAACTCAGAATAAAGAAACTTTTGAAATTGAAGAAATCAAGTTTATCAAGATATCAAAGAAAGAAAAAATCTCTAGGTTTCTAAAAAAATAAAGCAAAAAAAAAAAAAAGAGCCAAACCACAAGCATTTTTTTTAATTGAAAATAGGGATAATTTTGTTCATTATGTACTGAAAATTTACAGCTTCCACTTTTCCAAAATTGCATTGCCTTTAATATTATTTTACTATTCCTCACATGGAGCATGGCATTTCTGATTTGAGATAAGTAAAAAATCACATTCTATACTCCCCCCCACCTCAACACATGAGTCAGACGAGGAGGAGGCATTTATTGAAACAAGAGCGAGAATACTGAAAGAATACTGTACGTGGTGTTTTTCTGCTCATTTTATCTAATAAAATTGTTAAAATAATTCTTTCATGTGACAGATTAGGTAACAGCAAGCTTGAAGATCTTTTTTCGCAGCTTGCTTTCACTGTGCCACTTCCTTTTCTTTCCTACAAATGTGTTTGGCCCAGAGACCTCCCATTAGTTTTAAAGGGATTCAGTGTCTAAATATACACCGGGACACGAGAATCTGTCCTCGTAAGGAAAAACTCTATTGTTGCTCATGCAGTGGTGCTTCAGGGGAATCCTTCTGAAAGATTAGCCATTAATTCCACTTCCTGCCCCCACCAATGATTAGACAAGGAAATAACATGTCTTTAAAATGAACCAAAGTAGCCGGGAGTTGTACCAGGTGCCTGTATTCCCAACTACTTGGGAGACTGAGGCAAGAGAATTACCTGAGCCCAGGAGTTGGAGGTTGCTGTGAGCTGTAATGCCAAGGCACTCTACTGAGGGTGCCAAAATGAGACTCTGTCTCTAAAAATAAAATAAAATAAAATAAAATAAAATAAAATAAAATAAAATAAAATAAAATGAACCAACTACACAGAAGACATATGTTGAACCACCAACTTATAGGAAATAATATAAAAACACCTTCTTAAATCTAAGTGTAAGGGATCAAAGTGCATGAGGAGGCCTTGCTAAAATGTCAAGGCAAAGGAGAATCAATCTTTAAATAATGAGTGCTTTATATCTATTAAAATTATGAATGTTACATTAATTCATGCAACTAATAATTTTATAGCCCCATTTATTTGCCAGGTGCTGCTGTAGATGCTACAAATTCAATAACAAACAAAATGTATGAAAAGTCCTATGTTCATGTAGTTTACGTTCTAGAATGCAGGGACAGATAACAAATAAAGTAAGTTGTGTGTATTTGTATCGTGTCTATCCATGTACATCTACATACCCCGTTGCTGAGTATCACTGCGGTCGCTAGATGGTCAAGCGGAATCCTTCGAACATGACCACAGTGATTGATACCCAGCAATGAGGTACTTAGCACTTTTTGTAGGATGAGTTTGTGAACTTAAATGTTGGACCTCACACGACAACGGTTCTGATGGCCAGTCCAGAAAAGAGCTCTCGAGTTGCTTTGAAGGGTGGATTGGCTCTGGCATCTGCATACAACTTCCCCCGGGGGCACCGTAAGGTGACTGGTGGTACTGAGCAATGAGGCATGTAGCTCTTCTGTAGGACCAGTCTGTACACTCAATAGTCCCATCTTGTACATACAGATCTCTCTCGGTCTTTATATTCATATTTATAGGGTGATAAGTTCTGTGGAGCTCATATCACCCAGGAAGTGAGAGAAGGAAAAGAGGGAGAGGGTACTCTAAATAGGGGGGTCTTGGAATTCCTTATTGCATAGGCAATGAGTAAATATATGAAGGCAGGGGGGAGTTAGGCGCAGCAATTTCTGCTGGAAGAGGTTTCCAGGCAGAGGGAGCAGCAAGTACATGTTCTTGGTTGATAGAAAAGGCTGGAGGAGAGAGAGGCAGAGCAGAGACAGATGAGGACGAAGGCTGTAGGGATGCAAATGACATGGGACCTCCCAGGCCATGGCAAGGAACAAGGTTTCCTCTGAGTGAGATGAAAGCCACTGAGGAGTTTGAGCAGAGCTTGACTACAGTTTGAAAGAGTCACTGTGATTTCTGGGTTGAGGGATGGAGAAGATTGCCCAGGAGCCTTAGTAATCATCCAGGGGAAAGGCGGTGATGGCTCTTGAGAAGGGTGGGAGTGGTTGGGGTGGTGTGAAGGGGATACACTTTAAAGAAAGATGCAATAATATTTACTAATGAAATGTATTTGGAGTATGAGAAAAAGAGAGGGCTCAAAAATGACTCTAAAGCTTTTTGGTCTGGCGCCCTAGACTGATAGAGGAAGTATTCCTTACTGAAAAGGCGCAGGCTGTTGGATGTTAAAAGGAAGTTCTGTCTTGAATGTGTTAAGTTTAAGAAGTAAACTTGTAGATATTTATATGGATTTGTCTGGTGGGAAGTTGATATCTGAATCTGGATTTCTGGAGAGGGATCTTGATTACAAATGTAAATCTGGGTACCACACACACAAACACACACACTCACACTCTCACACATTCTAAGAAGTAAGCATGGATAAAGATTGAATCCTAAGGGACCCAATTTAGTTGGGGAGTACACATGAACCAGCAAAGGAGATAGAAAGTGGGTAGTGAAGTTGGAGGACAATCAGGAGAGTGTGCTATTCCAGAAATCAAATTATGGAAGTTTCCCAGTGGAGCCTGGTTGACTGGTCAAAGATTGACAAGTGATTTGGCCAAAGAGAAGTTCATTGGTGTCCTTGATAAGGTGAGTTGCATGCATGGTGTACAGTGAAAACCTTATTACAGAGGGTTCCAGAAAAAATGAGAAGTTGGAGGTATCACAGATAGGAAAAATTTAAAGGAGCTTTGCAACAAAGAGGAGCCAACATGTGGGGAATTACTGAAAGAGGATGTGAGGTCTAGGAGAGGTTATTTTTTTCATGTGTTGTAGATGGTGGAAATTATAGCAGTTTTTGTTTCTACACTGATGGGAATGTCGGAGTGTAAAGAGGAGCATTAATAATGGAAGGAGATGGGAGGACTTGCTGATGCGATGTGTTTGTGTAGGCGGGAGGCAGTGGGTTCCAGTACACACAGGGGATTGCATTTAGACCTGAGCAGGTATCATCCATCTCAAGTAGCTGGTGGGAAGGGAGACTGTGTGGGTGCAGATGCCGGTGTGTGAATTAATGTGTCAGAGGCACCTCTGGAAATTCTTTTCTGATTTTCTCAGTGAAATAGAAAGCATAGTCTTCAGCTGAGAGTGAGGATGGGGAGATGGGAGAAGAAGTAGAGGTTTGAGGAGGAGGAGAAGAAAAGACGTAGATGTCTATTAGGCCTCAATAGTTAGTGAACAACGACAACAAGAAATAGGATTAAGTGCTCTGCACTAAGAGCTAACCACTTAGTCGATATTCCTTAACCTGTCATACGGAAGATCTGTTTCGCCAGTTCTATCAGCTGATTTAAAGCAAAGCAAGTAAGCGTTGTTTTAGGTTTCCTCAGCTCACATTAAGTGCACGGGAGCAGGTGCAATAGAGGCAGAAATATGGATGTTATCAGGTGTGGGGGTTTGCTGCAGAAATATGATGCAGTGAGAGGGGAGTGAGAGAGAAGCAGCCGTCAGCAGGGGAGCACTGTACGATGGGTTGCAGAATTTTGAAAGGACAAGTAGGGAAGTGGAGATATGACAGTGAGGGGCAGTATGTAAGATGCATTTTTAGAATTATATATCTTGCTGAAGTCGGGAATTGTTGGCACACTGAAGGCAAACAGTTTGAGAGTCCAGTGCTGGGCATTGGCCATGACGAGCTGTAGACTCTCCTGCAGGACATCTGGAGAGAATGGCGAGCCAGAATGGTCACTGCAGAAGAGGAAGATGGTGGCTGAGGGGCAAGGCAGGGCGCTGGGAGAATCACTTGCTCTGATTTTGCAATCTCCAAAAATTATGGCTGAGTTGTCCTGGAGAGAGAAACGGGGAGCCAGGTACTACATTTTTCCAGGACTCATGAGAGGAATGGAATGATTCCCTTAAAAATAATCAATGATATGTGTATAGATTCAAGAACATTCAATAAAGTCTCATCTGGAAGAGCAAAAAAAAAAATGGAACTGATCTACATATTTTTCAATAAATGAATGAGTAAATAAATTGTGGCATCCCCATATAAGGAATGCTGTGCATTCTTACTAAACAAGGCTATTTCATACATACCAACCAGGAAATGTGTTTACACTATGTTAATACATGAGAGATTGTTGTATGTTAATATAAACAGTAAGATTTATCTTAAAAATTTAAAATGTGTAATACTCTTAGAGGTCTGATGGTACATAGGAGAATATGAAATCAACCAAAGTTTTCAGGGTTTGGAGTTGACAGAACTTTTAGGTAAAGTGAGACTTTCACTTCTTTTCAAAGCCACACTAATTCTTTAACATTTTTTTCTTATAAAATGTAACATAGATTTTAAAAAGTGCACCAACCATGAAGTAGACATGCATTAAACCCTAAACATTGTTATACACTGTAGAGTAGTCCTTCCTGTTTGTGAATCACATATAAATAGAATAATCCAGTATGAATTCTGTTGTGGGGACTTCCTTATTATATATATGAAATCCATCCATATTCAGGGGATAGTGGTTTATTTTCATTCATATGTAATATTCTGTATAGAATATGCCACGATCCATTTGTCTATCCAGCTGTTGATGGACTGACTGACAGTTTGAACTACAATGGATACTGCTCCTATGAGCATCGTGTACACAGACCTTGGTGCCCATATGCGCGCACTTCTGTTGAGTATTGTGTCTTTCTAGTGGTAGAACAGCTGAGTAACGGGGTATGTGTTGCTTCATGTCACATAGATGATGACAATGTTTCACTCCCACCAACAGGAGAGTCCCTACTGTTCTGCAGCTTTTCTAACACTTGGTATTGTCATTTTAATTTTTCAGCTATATTGATGGGGATAGAAGGAAATCTTCTTCTGGTTTTGATTTGTGTTTCTACCATTCTTAGCGGCTAAGAATTAGTTTATTGGCTATTTGGATAACCTCCAGTGAATTGTTCGCTTCAATCTCAAGAGCATTTTTCTACTGAATTGTTTGACTTTATTTCTATATTTTTTAGAAGTTTTTATAAAAATTAAATTTAAAAAATGAGTCTTCTTTTCTCTTGATACATTGCAAATACTTCCTCCCACATATGGATTGTCTTTTTATTCAGTTAATGATAGTTTTTGACAAAGAATTCCAAAATCGTCAGGTTTACCAGTATTTTCTCCATGGTTCTCTGTGATTTATGTGTACTGTTTAAGAAGCCTTTCCTGGCTTGGTGCCTGTAACTCAGTGGTTTGGGCACCAGCCACATACACAGAAGCAGGTGGGTTCCAACCCGGCCAGGGTCTGCTAAACAATGACAACTGCAACAACAAAAAAGTAGCCGGGCATTGTAGCAGGTGCATGAAGTCCCAGCTCCTGGGAGGCAGAGGCCAGAGAATCGCTTAAGCCCAAGAGTTTGAGGTTGCTGTGAGCTGTGATACCAAAGCACTCTACTGAGGGTGACATAGACTCTGTCTCAAAAAAATAAAATAAAATAAAAAATAAGTCTTTCCTAACATTAAGGTTATTAAAATATTCTCTCTTTTTAACTTCTAGAAATTTTGTTGTTTTGTCTTTCACATTTAGCTGTGTAATCTCCCTGATGCCAATTTTTGTGTTTGATATTCAGTAAAGAACCAGTTTCATCTTGCCTTAATAAATAAATATCCCTATAGATATCCAATCATTCCAGGAGTACTTTTGGAAAAAAGTATTTTTCCCCACTGATCTGCAGTGCCATAATTGCAGTAAATTGTATGTTTATGTGTACATAAATTTGCTCCTAGAATTTCTATTATGTTCTTCTGACCTATTTTTCCTGTTCTTATGCTAGTACTTTATTGTTTTAATAACTGTAGCTTTATAATATGATCTAATATTCAGTGGTTCAAGTCCTCCCATTCATTTTTTTGCATAATCTGTTATGCAACTACACTTCCATTTATGTTTTAGTAGTAGTTTGTCAAGATACACACACGTATAACAGTGAACTTTTAAAATTAGGATTGAATTATTTCTATAGATGTCTATTTGACATTTTCATGTTGTTGAGCCTTTAATTCATTAATTCATGTTTGTGATATATATTCCCATTTATTGAGATGTTCTTTGATTTCTTTCAATAACAGTTTACAATTTTCTGCATTGAAATTTTCCACTTATTGTGCTAGATTTAAAATGCTAATGAGTGTGTCATCTGTAGTGGAGACTGTGGTGCACCACCAAAACTTTCCCTCTGGGAATGAAGCACTCACTTCTCAGCTGCCGGGAGTGTGAGATGATAACAGTGTTCAGCTGAAGCTCTCTCCTCAGAGCTTCCCTTCAGCTGAGTAGAGCTATTTGGCCTAAAGTCATATTCTTTCCCAGAGAGCAATCAATGCTTGTTTGATGTAAGAGTATAAAAGTTTGGTAAAGCCCCCTTGTCATTTGGGATACCTTAGAAGGGCCAGCTTAACTTCAGAGCTCCATGTAGAATTGTCTGAGTCCTTGTTGCCACTGCACTGAAATTAACATTTTTCCCCTTGCTCAATCCTACTTTCTTCGCTCACTACAGGTCTGGTTTTGAGACTACTTTCCAGCAAGGTAAGGAAATATTTATCTCAGAATCTGCTTCTCAGAGAACTCAAATAGTTGCAGTCTTTTAATGCAATTTTAATTTTTTCCTGATTTGTGGAAATGCAATTGGATTTTGTACAAGTTTATATTTATACAATGTATTTTGTACAAATTACTACGTTACTAATACATCTTCAAGTTTTTTTTTTTTTTTTTTTTTTTTAGTTTTTGGCCAGGGCTGGGTTTGAACCCACCACCTCTGGCATATGGGGCCTGTGTCCTACTCCTTTGAGCCACAGGCGCCTCCCTCTGTATAGATTTTTTTAGAGATGGGATCTTGCTTTATTGTCCAGGCTAGAATGAACTGACTACTTATAGGCACTACAGGAAGGCTATGTTAAGCCTTAAAAACTCCTGGCCTCCTGTGATTCTCTTGCCTCAGCCTCCTCTTGCTTTAGCTGAGACTACAGGTGTGAGCCACTACATCACGCTTGCTTTTATAGTTTTGATTGTCTACCCGTGCAAACACATTATTTCTGAGTCATGGCATTTTTTTCTCCCTTCTAGTCGTTATATGTTTTATTTCCTTATTTTGCCATACTGAAAAATCTGGACCTTCAGCATAATTTCAGTAGACCTGGTGATAGTGGGTTTGTCTCATTTTGAATTTGGGGGAAAACTTTTAACATATCAGAATTAAGTAAAATTTTAGGTAGGTTTTATTTTTAGTAACCTATTGGATTAAAAATCCTTAAGGAAGAATTACTTCCTTCTGTCCCTAGTTTGTAAGAGATTTTTTTCATGAGTGGGTGTTAAATATTATAAAATTTCTTTTGTATTTTTTGAAATCATAATATTTTACTCCTTTATTCTCTTAAACGAGTGAAATAAATCTTGATTTTCAAATGTTAAAACAAGCTTTTATTACTGGTGAATACCCCATATTAGTAGTTTTGCTTAAATTTTTAAATATAAAATAGATTTGTTTGGTTGATTTTTTTGCTTAGCATTTTTTAAATCTATGTGAGATTGGCTCACTCAAATCATGAGTGAGATTGACTTATAATTGTATCATCATATTACTTTAGTATCAAGGTTATGTTGGTACCACAAATAACGTTGTGGATGTTTCTTTCTGTATGAGTCATCTTTTACTGTGTAACAAGCTGTCCTAAAACTCAGCACTTTCAAACAACATTGATTACCTCACAGCTTCCATGGGCCCTCTAGCTATCAGACTGACAAGTCTGCAGTCTTCTCCAGGTCTGTCTGGGGGGGATGTTCAGGTCCACTCGCAAGGTTGTGGCAATATGTAGTATGTCAAAGGTTGTTGGATTATGACCTCAATTTTCAATGAGCTGTTGGTACGAGGCCATTCTTAGTCCCTTGTCACGTGCGCCTGCTCACAAGACCATGGCTTCATCAAGGTGAGAAAGACTTTTGGCAAAAAAGGAGTCACTGTCTTTTGCAACCTAATCTTGCAAGGGACATCCCCTCATTTGCCCGTCTTCTGCTTCTTAGCAGCAAGTCACTAGGTCTAGTCCACCCTCAAGGGACAGAGATTCCACGAAGGCATGAAGGCCAGGAGGTAGAGATCGGGGCAAGTCATTCCAAGGGCCTCCTAACACACCTCTTCTCTACTCACTAAGAAATTTTATGCACAATTTGGGCTACTTCTTATGAATTTAAAGTTACTTGGTACAAAGACAATCTAATTTTTACTTATTTTTTAATTGTGGGAAAAGTTTGACATTCTATTTCTTTAATAGTTAACTAATTACACTTTTTGGTCAGTGCCGATGAATACTGCTTTGCAAAGTTCTTGACCTTTCCACCATGTGTTTAAATTTATTTGCCTATGTCTATTTATAATATCCTCTTGATACTGATTGTAGTGAAGTTCACTTTTTCATTTCTGACATTGCTTTTCTGTGCCTTCTTGTACCACTTTCCCTTGATCAGTCTTGCCAAAAGTTTATGAGTTTTATTATTCTTTACCAAGGATCAATTATTGGCTATGTTGACTTTTTAAACTTTCTTTAAATGTGTGCCCTTTTTAGTGTTTGCATGATATATCTTTTTTTATCCTTTCAGTTTGCAAGATTCTATGTGATTATGTTTTAGGTATGCCTTTTGTGAATATCACATCACTGAACTTTACCAACGTTTAAGTTTAAATTTACAATGTGTTGATTTCTCTCTCCCATGCTTCTTTTACTTGTTTTCTTTTTCTCTGAGACTTTTTAAGAAGTCAGATTTGTAGAGACCTAAGCTATTTATGGCAGAACTGTACATTTAAAAATGTGTAATTTGGTGCATTGTGAGGAAGAAATATTACTACATTCATTTACCCACCACAATCATGACCCAGAACATTTTCATCACTGGAAACGATGCCCTTTCCTCCCTTGCAGTCAATTCCTTTCCCATCCCCCACATTGTAGCCACTACTTGCCTGACTTCTGTGCTTATAATTTTGCCTTTTTATGAACATCGTATAAATGGGATCATTACAGCGTACTTTTTCTGTGTCTGCATGTCTCCATAATGCTTTCAAGATTCATGTATATTATTGCATGTGTCAAGAACTACTTTCTTTTTTTTTCTTTTTTTACATTTATTTTTCTTTTTTATTGTCTTTATTATTAAATCATAGCTGTGTACAATAGTGCAATCAAGGGGTACATCATATACAATCTGAACTTTTTTCATCAAACTGATTAAGATAGCCTTCCTGGCATTTTCCCGGTTATTATATGAGGACATTTGTATTCTGCATTTAGTAAGGTTTGCCTGTACCCTTTTAAGATGCACCGTAGGTGAGGCCCCACCAATTACCCTCCCTCCACCCCAACCTCTCCCCTCCCCACCTTTGCCCCTTTCCCCATATTCTTGTGCTATAGTTGGGTTATACTCTTCATATGAAAGCTATAAATTAGCTTCATAGTAGGGCTGAGTACGTTGGATAATTTTCTTCCATTTTTGAGATACTTTGCTAAGAAGAATATGTTCCAGCTCCATCCATGTAAACATGAAAGAGGTAAAGTCTCCATCTTTCTTTATGGCTGCATAGTATTCCATGGTATACATGT
>CAUYON010169244.1:0-25704 GCA_963573935.1 Arctocebus calabarensis
CCCTAGTAGCTGGGACTACAGGCGCCCGCCACAGCGCCCGGCTATTTTTTTGTTTTGCAGTTCGGCCGAGGCCGGGCTTGAACCCGCCACCTTCGGTATATGGGGCCGGCGCCCTACTTGCTGAGCCACAGGAGCCGCCCCAAATCAGTGTTCTTTAATGACAAAGCATGACGTACCCAATGTTGCCAGCAGCTGATAATCACAGCAGATGTCTGAACTCTGCATTTCTATAGCAGAGTTCTGCACTATTTCCATTTCTGATTATACTCGCTAACACTCATCGAGCGCTACTACCACGCCCACCATTGTGCTAAGGGTTTCACAGTGTTCTCTTACTGAATCTTCCTGACTATAACATATACCAGGCACTACCATTATTGCTATTTTATTGCTGAGGACACTGAGGTATAGAGAGGTTAAGATGCCTAAGTCATAGCAAGCAAGAGGCCAGGGTTATAACCTAGGTCTGACTCTTAAGTGGACCTTTATTATTTTTTTTCTCACTATGTTGCCCTGGGTAACGTGCCATGGCATCATAGCTCACAGCAACCTCAAACTCCTGGGCTTAAGAGATTCTCTTGCCTCAGCCTCTTAAGTAGCTGGGACTACAAGGCGCCCACCACAACACCCAGCTACTTTTTCGTTATAGTTGTCATTGTTGTTCAGCAGGCCCGGGCTAGGTTTGAACCTGCCAGCCTCAGTGTATGTGACTGGTGCCCTAATCTCTAAGCTACCAGTGCCGAGCTTGTAAGTGGACCTTTTTGTCAACAATCCCAGGAACATAAGCTAAAATGTTAACCATTCTTCTTCTCTGGGTGGTAAAACTAGGGAGAACTAAGTATCTTCTTTATCCATACTTCTTTTTTCCTAATTTTTCTGCCATGTATACTTTCCTAAGTCTGAAAAAAGAAATTAATATCTTCTTTTTAACCAATATACATATTAAGTAGACAAGATAATTGAACAAGTAACCTTTAGTCACATTTCACATGATCCCCTGAAAACATAGGCCAGCACAGCCACCACAGTTAATAATGATCCTCAACTGGGCAATCCACCAAAGGTCCCAGTTAAAAGCAACCAAAAAGGGTGGCGAGGACAGCTCTTCCCCAGGGGTCTCAGGCAAAAATTGCTCTCACAAAAGACCAGGCAGAAGGCCTCCTTGTCAGGCTAGAAACCTCTGGCATCTCCACTCTTAGTGAAATGGAGGAAGAGCTAGGAGGGAGAAGGGGGAGAGGTCCTGGTACAATATCAATGATGTCCTGGAATCAAAAACAAAGGCTGGGAAAGTCGACAGAACAGGCCTCGGCAGCCTGGAGGGGAGGAGGTGGAAAGTCCAACCGGGAAGCGATGGCCCTGCTACCAATCTTCTGGAAGACTTCCTGTTGTTTAGAAGCCTATCTCTTTATCTGATTGGGGACCATTTGTGCCTGCAAACTTCCTAGCAGCTGCAGTCAGGGCTCCTATGTCACTCACACAATGATAGGGGACCACCTATGAGCTAAAGGAGCTGGCGCCAACCTGCCAAGGCGCTGGGTAATTATGGGACTTCAAATGCTGTGTGAACACCCAGGGCTCTGGGCTGATAAGCCAGGTCTGACATACAGGAGAAGATTCAGGTGGTCGGCTCCAGCACCGTGCCTCCCAGCCCACCAAACCTCTCTGCTTTTGTCTCATCATTTGTTAAATGAGGGCTAATCCTTAGCTTCAAGAGGCTGTTGTTAGGAACAGATAAAACGATGCTTGACAAGTGTTTGGTAACGTGGCTGGCACACTTGTATTGCTCTTTGCTAGCTACTTGTATTATTTTTCAGTAAAAGATAAAGTGGAATTCTGGAAGACTCCAGAGCTTCAAAATTTAAACTCAGAAAAGGAAAGGATGCCTGTTTAAAAAGTTAGTTGGGCATCATAACAAATGAACTCCTGTATAACGTGTGGCAATACATTTTACTTTAGGGAAGGTAACTATCCTAATTTTCCTGTTGAGGAAAAAGTTAAATATGAAACTATACTCAACTCCCAACCACACAGCCTTTCTGCCCTTTCTGCTACACAGCAGCATAGAATAAAAGTTGGAAGGAACTCTGTACACAACAGAGTTCCATCTCTTACCCAATAATCGTCTCACAATATCTCCTATGGACAGTCCGAGCTTCTGCTTAAACACAGGGAAATAGGCCTATTTCATGTTCAAACAGCCGTAATTAAAAAAAAAAAATAGCACTTGTACCCTCTCCTATCCCCAAAAGGATAGCTGCCTCCTAGAACTTTTGCTCCTCTTCTGCCCTTAATGCATAGAGCTCTAAACAAGTGAATGTGATGTAGCTTAGTTCTGCTTAATACTTGCTTCTCCAGCCTGAGCACCATATCAAGACTCCCTCTCTATAAAAAATAGATAAATTAGCCAGGTGCGGTGGTACACACCTGGAGTCCCAGCTACTCAGGAGGATTATTTGAGCCTAGGAGTTTGAGGTTGCACCACTGCACACCAGCCTGGGAGACACAGCCAGACTCCATCTTATTTACAAAAAAAACCCACAAGACGACTTACTTCTTGTCACCATCCTCTCCCCATTCCTGATCAAGCATGGCCTCAAAAGCACCCCTCACTCTCTGGCAGACAGGATCTGAGACTCCAGAGTCAAAGTACCCAAGTTCAAGCCTCAGCTGTTCCACTTACCCACCCACAGGACTTCAGGCAAGTTCAGAACTTCCCTAAGTCTTACTATCCCCAGCTGTAAAATGCGGACAACAGGGAGACCTATGTCAGTAGGCTGCCATGAGGTACAGCAAGATGGTATTTATGGCATGCCATCTACATAAACTATTACTGTTAGACCACCCCCCACACACCACTCTGATCAGTCAAACCACCTGTGAGAGTGTCCCAAAGGTTGCCATATAGAGAGAAAATGTGAAATCATAGCTAAATTTAACAAAATATTCCTTACAACATTTTATGAAGAGGTGGCCACCACAAAGAGAATATTTTATAAATATTTTGTAAAATTTTGTAAATTAAAGTACATTTAACTACAATTTCCCATTTTCCCTATGTATGGTGACTTAGAAATTGACTTTCGGGACATCCTGTAGGATTCTTCCAGGGTGGCTTGACCAGGACAAAGAAAGGCAGATTACTGGCCCTGGGAGGTACTCCGGAAGACAGAGGCCACAGCAGCTTTGTCGGGCCTCACAGCAGCTTTGTCGGGCCTCACACCACCCCAGGCTGAGCTCCCTCTGCTCCCCACCAAAACTGTTCCCTGAACACATTTTAAGAAAAGGGACATTTGAAGCTATTCCTAAGAAAGGTGCAAATAAAGACACACAAGTTCAGAGACCTCCTTAGAGCACAGAAACAAGAGGTGGTGGTCCTTAGAATCTGTGCTGCTCTCTGCCTGGCCTGCACTTCTCCTGGTCTTCCTGTCCACTCTGCTGGCACCAGTCATCGCTACATGATGAGGACTCCCAAACCTGTATCTTGTGGCCAACAGCAATGAGGGTTCTGCTCTAGGCTGCCCACAGCATCTTAACGTACCACGAATAATTCCCCTGCCTGCCCAGCCTGCTACTGCTCCTCATACCCACTTCTCAGCTACCACCCCTCCAACCTGGTGGCACCACCAGCCTCCCTCTCTCCTTATGCCACAGGACCTTTGCACATGTTGTTCTCTTCAGCCTATAGGACTCTCATCCCTAATTCACCCTTTGCTCTAAAGTCAAGTCATGCTTCAAATCTCAATTCAATCATCTTTGCAACCAGAAAATCTTCCCCAACCTCCCAGATAAGGTCAAATTCCACTGTTACAACTTCTCTGCACCATAGAGCTCTCCTTCCTAGCCTTCATCTCAGCCACAAATTCACATTTATTTTGTGTAATTCCTGTCTGACTCCCCCACAAAGCACATAATTGCATTCTAGAGATCTATTTGGGATCCATTTTGTACACAATTGTATTCCTAACACAAATGCCTTGCACTCAGTAAGTGCTCATGTATCAAGTCAATTAATGAAGATGTTTAATCAAACATCAAATGTCATTGATTTAAAGCTTTAATATATCCCTTGAACCTTCGGATTCTTTTGAACACCACTACCCTTGCCAACCTGAGTCTCAGCCAATATCATTTCTCAGATGAACTCTGCAAGGCCCTCAACTCATCTCTCTGAATCTTTCTTTCCTCCTCAATCTATTCTGTACACAACAGCCAGCATGATCTTTTAGAAATGAAAATCAGACCATTATCATCCCCTGCTTAAAAATTTCCAAATCTTTTTAGGGTTTTTCATGATCTAACCCCTGCTTACCTCTACCCCACCCTCATACTCCAGTCATAGTGAACATTTTCCACATCCTCCAACCTGCTCTGTGCCCGTGTCCTCTGGGCCTTTGCACGTGCTGTCCCTAAGATAGTCACCTCCCTCCCCCACTGCCACTTATAACTAACTCCCACTCCCCTTTGCAGCACCAATTAGATGTTACTGCCACTGGGAAGCCCTCACTTCCCAAATCTAGGTGATATGCTTCCAGCATACTTCTCTCTATAGAATTCCACCACCCTACCTGGGCCCACAACCACTGTCCCAACATTGCTTATTCTCTTCTTTGCTTATTTGTCTTCTTCACTAGAGTACAAACCCAGGAGGGCAAGAGTCACTGTCATCATCTTCCTTATTGCATCCCAGTACCTGGGACAGTGCCTGGGACCCAGCACACCACAGTGCCACCCTATATGCTGCCTAGAAGAGTTTATACTGATTTTTAAGTGACTGTTTTCCAAAACAAATCAAAGCCAAATTTACACTGTTGGATCAAGATAGATAACGGAAGCCTACTGGCCCTTTTCAGCAGATTTCTGTGAGACATTTGGGAGCAAGAAATAAAACTTCTAACTTTTATCCCCATTGACCAACCTTTTTGTATGTCTAAAATGATTTTTTGAGTACAGACAAGAATATATACTTAGGGCCAGGCATGGTAGCTCATGTCTGCAATCCTAGCACTTAGGGAGGCTGGAGCAGGAGGATCCCTTGAGCTCAGGAGTTCGAGACTGGCCTGAGCAAGAGTGAGACCCACCTGAACACGAGTAAGACCCTGTCTCTAGGAAAACAGAAAAACTCAGCCAGGCATGGTGGCACACATCTGTAGTCATAGCTACTTAGGAGCCTGAGGCAGTAGGATCACTTTGAGCCCAGAGTCTAAGGCTGCAGTGAGCTAGAATGATATCATTGAACTCTGGCTGGAACCACAGAGCAAGAGTCTATCTCAGAAAAAAAACTGTACACTGAGAAATACAGACTCAGAATGCCTGGGTTTGAATTCCTGCTTCACCAATTATCAGTTATGTAGCCTTAAGCAATTTAAGTAACTTCTATGAACCTCAGCTCCCTTCTCCGTAAAAAAAAAAAAAAAAAACAAGGGGAGGGAGAGACAACTCTTATTTCTCTGGGTCCTTGAAAGGAGTCAACCAAATAATTCATATAAAATGCTCAACACACTACCTGGCCCTTACTAGGTGTTCATTTTGGTATTTTTGAATGAGACTGAAAAGAAAACATCCACCTTTTGTTCCTTCAGAGTTTTCACTCACCCCTGTCTACTTGATACGTGTTTCTTACTTGATCAACACTGTTGGAAACGCTTCTGAAAAACTGTTTAAATCCTCTGCAAGGCTAAGAGAAGTCTGGACAGAACGTGCAAAGTATCATCGTTTTCAGTGCCCATACTCACAACACTCAAGACAGCCAGACCTAAATTCAACTCTCCCTTCTTCTAACATCAAACCAAGTCCCTGGCTGTGAGTGGTGGTGGAAACCTCTTCAAAGGGATGATAATGTAGTATTTAGAACCTCTTCCACTTTGGTGTGAAAACAGGCTGAAGCACTGCCTCACTGAAAAAGAAACGTTCATTTAATTTTCAGCAGCTCAAGATCGGTTTTAGATTTTTTTTTTCTTTTTTTTTTTTTTTTGGCTAAAAGCTTTGAATGTGGCAGAAAACTTACTCATTACTGAAGAAGCAGAAAACTCATTTACTGGAATTTTTTCCATCTATTATTTCTCCTGCACACACTTAATTGCATTATATTCACTTAAAAAAAAAAAAAATCTCAACTTTCGCCTACACGTAATTCAGCATTTAAAAGTTAGCAGCTCCTGAAACTAAAGTAGAACATTTCAAAAACCAAGAATTTACCTAAGGTATCACTTACTGCTCAAGGGTAGTCAGGCATGAGAGAAAATCAGAAATTGATGTTATACCGTTAACATCCCCTCCCCACCAAACTACAGACCTGAAGGTATTTTACTGACACACAGAGGCTAGTCTCCTTTATTTAAGATGAAGCCACCTGGCGATTGGAGCTAAGCAGTGTGACTTTCAGTGTTTTGTTGTTTTGTTTTGTTTTTAGTGGTGGGGAGTCAAACTGATAGTCTAACCTTAAATGGGCCTTTGTAAAGCACTGAGGATGAGGCACTTAGGACCCCCTGCCTTGCCTATACCCCCCTAGAGCAACACTGATGCCTAATGACCAAGCACCCCATGTGTTTTATCACTCAATTACCTTAACAGTGGAAATCTTATATACATCACCCAAGACCCATGCAGAATACTCCCCAGCGGCCTGGAATTGTAATCATTTACTCTTCTTAAACAGTTAAGCTGGCTAGCATGGAATAAATCTCATGTATTATTAATAGATTCCACCTTGGTTCCTGTAACACCAGTTGTAACAGAACCTAAAAGCAGTAAAGTGTCAAGACAATCTAATGTCTACTGCAGGATACAACTTCATCTGAGACCAAAAACCACAAGAAGAGCCAACTAAGGGTTGAGAACTAACAACTGAAAGGAAGTTGCACTGGATGGTGCTATTCTCAGACACGGGAAGAACCTATGCTTTATCTTTTTTTAATAATCCATCATTCCACTAAAGAACTTCTGGACTGCTTAGTATAATCTTGTTCATCAGAAAAAGATGAACATAAGACAAATACCACCAGCTTCCAAGTTGTGACATTCCTTTGCATTTTAGCAGGAGCTGTAAGTAGGAAGCAATTTTGTTCACACAAAAAAAAAAAAAAACTGAACAGCATTCCCATGCACAAACAGAAAGATCTGATATGATACCCAGACCTGGGGATGTTCAGTTGCATCCTGTCACATAAGCCCTCAACTCCCTTTCTCAAATGTTCTCTGTCAACACCCAATTTTTCAAATGACCCACTTATCCTATGAGCTAGCGGCTCTCAATGGTGGCCTGAGATTCAGGAAAACTTTAAGGTCAAAACTATTTTCATAACACGAAGGCATTATTTGCCTTTTAACTCCATCTCTCACACGTGTGAATTAGAGTTTCCCAGAGGCTGAAAGGCATGTGATGTCTCGACAGACTGAAAGCAGGAAGAGATATGAGATATGTGAATCCAGCTATGTTCTACTATTTAAACTGCACATGAACTTTACAGACACCTGTATTAAGCCAGACCTTAAAGTGATTTGCAAAAAAATCTGGTGTAACAATGCCATTCTTCTCACAAACATTTTGTTTTGGAAAACACAGTTATTGTTCATTTAAAAAGAAGTCACTACGTTAATGTATAGCGGGTTTTTTAAATGTTTTTTTCAGTGTTAATTTCTAATATGGTAAATACAGACAGATGTTAACTCACATCGACAGAAGTTATTTGGGGACCTCAGTAGTTTTTGAGCATGTAAAGAGCTCCCGAGAACCAAAAGTTTGGAAAAATGCTGTGACAAATATTTCTTTGATTAATATTTGTTCTGGCATTGGCTGTGTGCTTTGACCTCATACTTTATAAATTCAATGAATTTATATAAAAGGATGAAAATGCAAAATATACAACCAAACTGCAAGAGCTTTGGAGAGGAGACTCCTCGATTGGAAACCTACATCTTCTTTTTCATTCAACACATTTACTGATAACTTCTTTGTGCCAGCACTGCCTGAGGTGTTGCGGATATAGGACAAGACAGACACGGTCCCTGCTCACGTGACAACTGTACTCTAGAGAAGGCAGACAGACAATGGACCAATCAATGAGATAAAACAAGCAAGACAAACTAGATAGTGATAAGTAATTATGCAAATAATTAAAACTGGGTGACATGACTGAGTACCAACTTAATTTTGGCTGGTCAGAAAAAACAAGATGAGAATATTTAAGCTCAGACCTGAAAGTCAAGAGACACAGTCATGGAGAAAAAATCAGGCTGAAGAGCACACATCCTTAAGTAGAGCAAACAGGCAGTACAAAGATCCTAAGGCAGAAGAAAGCTTGGGAAGTTCAGGGAACAGAAAACCAACCCAATGCCTGTAGCATTAATGGAGAAAAGAAGAAAGCACAGGGTCAGGTCAGAGTATAAAAGCCAGGAACTTCACAAGCCAGGGTAAAAAGTGGACCTTTTATTTTAAGTGTGATAGGAAGATTCTAACCCTGATTGGGTTACCTGCATTTTCTTGCCCACAATTTCCTCATCTGCAGAAATAGGGATAATGAGGGCTTATCTCATGCAGTTATGTTGAGGATTAAATAAGAAGATAATATGCTTACTTAACACACAGGAAGGGGAACACAAGAAACTTTCTTGTTTGCTGTTATTATTCTACCTTCTAATCTGCTGTTTTTCTGCTCTCATAAACTAGTCTTTTTAAACTTCTTAGGTGCTTACGTGTACAATTAGCTGAAGATCAGCCCTACCAACCAGCAAGTTTTAAATGAGTATAAAAAAGAGAAATGTAATGAAATGCATTTTCCTGAACATGTCAGTGCCAAGTCCCACAGGCCACTGTCCCCACTATTCCTAATAAAACCAGGATGACCAATGCACAACCAGGTGAGAACAGAATGATTGTGTCATATTCCTAGAACATCCCGTGAGCACCCTTCAGTCACCAAGCTTTGCCATTTGCCTCCAAAGGACAATGCATTTGGACAGTCATGCTGCTGAAGATTATAGCCAATGAAAATCCATCAGCCTCCCCTGTTCTTTCTTGGCATATCCACACTTCCACCACCTTCTAAAAAACAAAGGGGACTTGCCAAAGTCCTTTGGTGCTGGGTTTCATTACTGCTTGTCTTAAAAAATAATAAACTCAAAAAAGCTTCCTTTAAAATAAGGCTTGTGTATAAAGGCTTAAAAGCACATTACAAGCCAAGAGGCCATATAGTACTTAGCCCTTTCTGGACCATGGATAAAGACCAACACGAAAAGGCCCTGCTCCCATTTTTAGGTCAAGCAGCCCCCAGTGGGGCAGGTTAATGAGATGGGTAGAACATGTAAGCCATGAGGCCTTTCAGAGGAAAAACAACAGTATGTCCAGAAAAAGGAAGAGTTGCTGGCATTTAATCAATCTCCTGGCAAGAGGCCAAGGAAACTCCCTCCAGAGAGCACAAGTCTCCTTACGACACCCTCACCCAGGTACATATATGGTAATATGACTGTAAATACAGGGCAGGGAAAACCTAACACATTTATGGTTGACTTTTCCAAGTGAAATGAAAAGGTTATCTTTACAACAACCTGTGCTTCTGTTACTGGGCACTCTCAGGGTTAATTCTGGAACTTCCTTTGAGTAAAGATTCTGGACGATATTGTGAAACGAGGATGAACGGCACAGCATTGCTGAGTTGAATGCAATGCCACCCTCCTCTCCACATAGATTCACGCAGCCCCTCCTTGACTTTGTGTCCCACTTAGCTGCTAATCAGATCGTCCTCAGAAATGTGGAGTGCCCCCTCGCCAGATAAGTTATTCTATTGCCAAAAGCACCACTCTCGTAGCCTAGAAAACTGTATTCTGCTTTCGTTTTCAGCCAGTCCCAAAGGAAGTCACCAACTGAGAAGTTTCAACTTTAAGCGAGGCCCTTCATGACAATCTCAGAAACAGCAGTTGTAAATCTGAAGTTCAGAGTGATTTTCTAGTATTGCTCATTATACATCCCACACACACACACAGACACGCAAAAATAAACCTACTTGCTTTACAAACATGTCTGCTAAAATAACCTATTCTCCAAAACAGGTACTATATACAGAGTTGTTTCTCAAAAAAGATGCCAATACTGACATTTGTTCTCACCTCTGCAATTCACTCCTCAAGGCCAAAGTAAGAGAAGATGACCAAAAGTTCAAGTTGCCTAGTCAGAGAACTTTAGATGGTGGGTACAGATAATTTAGCTAAACTTCTTCATTTTATAGGTAGAAAAAGCAAACCAACCCCAAGTCCCATGATTTCTTGGAGGTCACATAGCCAATCAGTAGCCAAAGCTGGACCCCAGAGCTCTGGACACCAAGGCTGGTGCTTATGGGAGGTGGGGAAAGGGCATTTATTTTATTAAAAAGTCGTAGACGGCCCCAGCTTGAGCAAACACCCCTCTGCCCCAATAAACTAAACCACAAAAATACCAGCAGATCAAGTTAGGTCAATATCCTCAAATAGAGATTAAAAGTCTCACTAAGTTTGAAAAATTCACTGGAGGACCAGGTTTCTCAACCTTGGAACTACTGACATTTTGGAGCACAGAGTTGTCAGTTGTGGGGGACTGTCCTATAAGGATGCTGACCAGCATGGCACCCTGGCCTCTGCCCTCAAGATGCTAGCAGCACCCTTCCCCCAAATAACAACCAAAAAATGTCTCCAAACAATATTAAATGAACCCTAGATGGTAAAATCACAACCACTACCACCCCTACTTGGGAACCATGCTCTCGGACAAAGGTCTTACTTTGGTTTTTTTAATCTCTAAGACCTTCTGCAAACATTTATTATGATACAACTTGGCAGCAATGACCCAAAGCAGGTATTTTTACACCTATTTTACAGAAGAGGAAACAGACGCACAGATGTTCAGTGTTTTGCCTGTACTCAAGAAGCAATCAACACCCCGTGCTCTGGAGTCCTCATCCTGCGGCTGGGCAGGGCAATAACATTACAACCTGAAAGTGGCTTTGTTTCACTACCTGATTCTTTCTCCCACTCCCTTTTACTAATACTCAATGATTCCCCAAACCAGACGTCCTCCGGAGAGTTGTACTGAACAACTTTTCACGAGCTATCAAAAGAAACTGCTTAATACATTTCTATAGGGTCCTCACACCACTCTCCACAGCTTCTCAAGCAATATACTGGTTCATGAAATATGTAATCAGTAGAGGGATAGTATAAGAAATTGGATTCTTCTAAGAAGTAGCCTATAGCCTTTCAAAGGAGACAAGACATGTATATAAATTACTTCATTTGACAAATAGTTGGAGCATTTTTTTATGCGCCAGGTAGTCTCGTGAGTTTAAAAAAACAAACCAAAAAGTCCTGCAAAAAAATAGGTTTCAGTGCTCTGAAATTTCAAATGACAGATTTTCAAGTATCAGGTAAAGCTTCCCAGAGAAGGAAGCATTTGGGTAGGCCCTAAAGGAATACAAAGATTTAGAAGAATTTGGCAAGGTATATACAGAGGGGGTGGGGAAGAGAATAGCATTCAGTACATAATCTCTTTCTTCCCTCGCTCCCTCATACACACACAACAAGGCAAATAAATGAACGTCCCTAGCCTGGGTGTCGTATCAGCTTTTTCTGTTCAGAAATATGTGCCTGAGAAGCTTTCAAGCTGTTCTCAAAAAACAAAATCACTTCCCAAATAAAGCGCCTCCTGAAATGCAAATGAACACCAAGGAACTTGGAGGCTAGTGATATTTTTCTTATGTTCATCTTTCTCTGATGAACAAGTTTATACCAAAGCAAGCAAGAAGTTTTGCTACTGGGATAGGTCAGAAAACATTATAAATTTTTTGAGGTATCTGACAACAATAGATTACAATGAAGCTTTCTTTTTGTTTACATCTGTGACTTCACAACCCTAAGAAGGTTCTTTCTGTATGTAGCTTTGGGTCTCTTTCTATCTCTGTCTGAAAGTCAATCAAAGTGTCCTTCAAATTTTAAGCCTGAAAGTTCCCAAGGCACTAAAGCTAAAATTGAGTTATGAAAAAGTTAAGATTATGTTCAGAACTCTTTGCAAAAAGGTAAAGATGTGTCAATTACATTTTGGAAATATTTTCATTAAAAATGTTCAAGTTTTGGCTTGGCACCCATGGCTCAGTGAGTAGGGCACCGGCCACATACACTGAGGCTGGCGGGTTTCAGCCCAACCCAGGCCTGCTGAACAACAATGACAACTATAACCAAAAAATAGCCGGGCATTGTGGTGGGTGCCTGTAGTCTCAGCTACTTGGGAGGCTGACACAAGAGAATCGCTTGAGCCCAAGAGTTTGAGGTTGTTGCGAGCTATGACACCACAGCACTCTACCGAGGTGACAAAATGAGACTCTGTCTCAAAAAAAAAGTTCAGGTTTTAAGTTTTCTTCATCTTAATTTCTGTTTTCACACCTGTAAGGTGAGAAGGATAAGAGTACCTATCTGGGCCAGGCATGGTAGCTCCTACCTGTAATCCTAGAACTTTGGAAGGCCAAAAAAGGAAGAATCTCTTGAGCTCAGAGTTCAAGACCAGCCTGAACAAGAGCAAGACTGCGTCTCCACTAAAACAATTAGCCAGGCATTGTGGCAGATGCCAGTAGTCCCAGATCCTCAGGAGGCTGAAGCAGGAGGGATCACCTGAACCCAGGAGTCTGAGGTTGCTGTGAGCTAGGATGATACCACAGCACTCTTGCCTGGATGACAGAGTAAGACTCTGTTTCCAAAAAAAAAAAAAAAAAAAGTACCTGTCTGGCCCTACAAAGAGATCGCTAATACCATGTTCCTCATAAAAGAACAAGGGCTCCTTGTTCCAGACTGATTCTGGGTCTGGGACAAGAAACAGTGAAGATGAACCTGGAACATCTTGTCATACAGAAAACAAAAAAGCTGTCAAAGACCTCAAGGCCTGTGCAAAAGTCTCAGGAACCAATGTGAACAGCCACTCTTATGCTGACCAAAGAACTAATAGATTGAGGCATTGAGTGTCAATGGTTGCTATTATCATAAGAGGACATATCTCATACTCCCCTGAGTGAAGATGACAAAGTAGACTTGGCAAAAAAAAAGAGAGAGAAAGAAAAAGACAAACTAACTCTGACCAAGCCTCTATATCTACCAAATTAGGGTACATAGAGGAGATAGAGGAGCACGTTCAACTACATCACACTAATGCAGTCAGCAAAATCCAAACCATGGGGACATCTGTCACTCTTCAAAAACCACCCAAAAAAGCAAGGGAAAAAGAATTATAGAGGATATACAGAGATTAACAAAGACAGCAACCATTTGTAATACATCTACCTTATTTGGAGCCTAGTTCAAACTGTTAAGCATGTGTAAATTATATGTATTTTCATACAAACATGTATGTATTAACATGTAAAATAGTAATTAGTTTACTATTTAAATTTCACACGAACTTTATGTCCATCCTGTATGTATCTCAAACAAGTATGAACACAGACTCAATAAAAATGAAATCCCAACAAAGGGACAGACACTTTTGGAAAAATTAGAACCAGATGTCTATTAACAAGATGGTCAAGATGTACTGAATGCAAAAGGTAATTTACCAAATGGAAGGTGCTTTATGAGTCCCTTTTTATGATATTTAAATACACACGTTTATATGTTTATATGTGTATACCAATGGGGGAAGCCTGCACCCAATCTTGGATGACTGGAAAGGCTTATGTTTTATTTCACTGCTTATCTTTATTTCCTAATGTTTCATTATACTGAATATGCACATCTTATTTTTCCTCCTTTAAAAATGTTTCTTAGAGTGACAGAGTCTCACTACTTTGCCCGGGGTGGGGTAAAGTGGTTATCAAAGATGTGGTCATAGCTCACTTCAGCTTGGAAGTCCTGGATTCAAGCAATCCTCCCATCTAAGCCTCCAGAGTAACTGGGAAGATAAGGGGCATGGTGCCGGCAGATGACTATCCTATGGAATAAGTAGCAGAAATTGAGGTTTAGGTTTTGCACATATGGAGGAGTTCACATCACTTATCAGGAGGGAGAATCACTGATGTGAAACTTATTCCCCAAGGACGCTGGAAGGAAGGTGGTCAATTCTCCTGAGTAATTCCCTGAAAATGACACTGGACACGCTGCAGGGCTGGCAGTGGGCCATAGGTTTGTGTTAAACTCCCAGGTATATCACTCGGCTCTTTTAATTTGCTATCAAACCAACCACAGGTTTCGTTGGTTTCTATTTATCAAAGACGACTGCTTTCCTACTGAAGTGAACTACAATCCCTGGTAAGTCATGTGATTAACCAGACAGTCTAGAAATCTGGGTTTTATCCCCTACTAAGTTCCCTTCTGATATACAATCTTGCCAGCCTCACCAGAGTCTCTTCAGAAAGGACAATGGAGTTTAGTGAAGTTGAAAACCACGATTAAAATTCTATAAGAGTACAAGTCCTCGGGTAAATAACTGCTGACCTGTAAAACCTGGCCCCTGGGCTATTAGGGGTCATTGAGTCCCTCTCCTTCCTGAGCTCCTGGCACTCTCCCTTGGCTGTGGCCACACTGGCCCCATCCCCCTTCCTCTAACAGCTCAGGACCTTTCCCTTCAGTATCTCCAGAGCGAATTAGCTCACCTCCTTTAGACCCGTACCCCAATATCACCATATTAAAGATCAAATCCCCACGTGAGTACTCCCTTAACCCCCTTACTCTATTTTGTTGGTCTGTCTTATTACAGTAAAATATAAATAACATAAAATTCACCATTTTTAACTGTTACAATTCAGTGGCATTAGGTATATTCGCATTGTTGTGCAACCCTCGCCACTATCCATTTCCAGAACTTTTTTTATGAGGCAGAGTTATCACTCTGTTGCCCCAGGCTAGCGTGCCATGGTGTCATCACAGCTCACAGAACCTCAAACTCCTGGGTTCAAGCAATCCTCGTCTCAGCCTCCCGCTTAGCTGGGACTACAGGTGTCTGCCACAATACCCGGCTAATTTTTTCTATTTTTAGTAGAGATCAGCCTCTTGCTCAGGCTGATCTTGAACTTTTGAGCTCATGCAATCCTCCCAACTTGGCCCCCCAGAGTGCTAGAAGTACAGCATGAGCCACCATACCCCTAGCCTTTCCAGAACTTTGTCATCTTTCCCAGCTGAAACTCTGTAACCGTTAAACAAATTCTCCATTTCTCCTTCTCTTTCCCCTAGCAACCTCCATTCTACTTTCTTTCTCTATGAATTTGACAACTCTAGGTAACTCATAAAACTGAAATCACACAATATGTATCCTTCTGTGACCAGCTAATGTCACTTAGCATGATGTTTTTGAGGTTCAATCATTTTGTAGCATGTGTCATATTTCCCTTTGCAGGGATAAATAATATTCCATTGTATATACATTCCACATTTTGCTTATTCATTCATCAATAAGACACAGGTTGTTTCCATGTTTTGGCGACTGTTATAATGCTTCTATCAACATGGGTACACCAACATCTACTCAAGTCCCTACTTTCAATACTTTTGGATATGTACCTATCAGTGGAATCACCAATCAAATGGTAAATATTTCTTTTTGTTTGAGGAATCCCATACTGTTTTCCACTTCAGCTGCACCATTTTATACTCCCATCAGCATGAACAAGAGTCCCACTTTCTTCCCAACCTTCCCAGAACATTATTTTCCATTCCCTTTACCCTGCTTTATTTCTCTCCATAGCACTAACTACCTCTAATATGATAATAATTATTTATACTGTCTGCCTTCCCCCAACTAGGATTTAAGCTTCTTGGGGACTGTTTGTTCACTGCTGTATCCCAAGTACCCATATGCCTGGGGACAAAGCAGGTGCTCAAAACTTGTGGAATACTGGGTAAAATACTTGACTCACAATTTTTTTTTTTTTTTTTTGAGACAGAGTCCCATGATGTCACCCTTGGCAGAGTGCCGTGGTGCCACAGCTCATAGCAACCTCACACTCCTGGGCTCAAGCAATTCTCCTGCCTCAGCCTCCTAAGTAAATGGGACCACAGGTATGTGCCACAACACCCGGCCATTTTTTTTTTTTTTTTTTTAAGACAGAGTCAATGTCTTCCTCGGTAGAGTGCCATGGCATCATAGCTCACAGCAACCTCAAACTCTTGGGCTTAAGAGATTCTCTTGCCTCAGCCTCCCAAGTAGCTGGGACTACAGGCGCCCACCACAAGGCCTGGCTATATTTTGGTTGTAGTTGTCATTGTTGTTTGGCAGACCCAGGCTGGATTTGAACCCGCCAGCTCTGGTGTATATAATTGGCACCTTAGCTGCTGAGGTACAGGCACCGAGCCCCAGTCATTTTTTTGTTGCAGCTGCCACTGTTGTTCAGCTGCCCTGGGCCAGGTTCAAACCCAACACCCTCGGTGCAAGTGGCCATCGCCACAACCAATGTGCTACAGGTGCCAAGCCTTGAATCACAATTTTAACAGATATTGGAATCTGTTAAATAGATTGATCACACCAAGTACTCTAAACTATGTCCAATTTAAGGAATCTCAACAAAGGTGATAGTTTCAGTGGTTTATTCAGCTCATCCTCATTAGCAATCATCTAAGAACCACAGACACTAAGACAATTGGAAAGAATCACAGAAATTATATCATGAACATCACTGACTTTAAGCCTTAACTGCATTCATCAAATGAGCCAGGCAAAAACCTTAAACAGCAAAAATGAAAAAAAAAATTGCATGCACTTCTAATTAACAGAAACCTACAAATGCAATGTGTTTTATTTTTTAAAAAATCAAACCTATAGCAAACAAGATGTGACATCCAAAGACAGCTTGACCTAGAAACTTAACTCTAGGCCTACTTCTATTTTGGTTGCTTTTTCTGTGTGCATCTTTGGTGTTTGCTATTGCATTTTGGTTTGTTTTCTAAGATTTGCCTTTTTAAAAGTCAGGAGTTTCCATGAGATCAATAAAAAGAAGCCAAACACCCATATGATTGTTTTTCCTCTGGAAGTCAGTTATACACTGGACTAGGAATTTCTTTTTTCTTTCTTTCTTCAATCTTTCCTTCCCTATCATACTCTAGTCTTTCTCATTTGAAAATAACTTAAGGAGAAAGACAACAGATTTTGCTTGTGGAGTTCATTTATTTCTACTCTTCTAAGCAATTATTCCATTTCTCATTCCTAAAGAAAAGATGCCAATTCCTTCCAAAAAAGCAACCATTTTGTTTAAATTGATAATACTCTTATCGACTCAAATGACTTGCATGGGTTTCAATGCGGAGGCCAGAGTAATTCATTTAGAACATGAAGAACTTTCCCTGCCTAGTAAGAGGGAACTCTTTCTGTTCTGATTTGAATTATTCAAAGAGCAGATTGCACTCAACACACATACACACAAACACATAAATGTACTCGAAAGAAACGAAAAAGAAAAAATGTTCTGCACAACTGGTCACAAAACAAATTGGAGGGTAAAAGACATGATTATGAAAAGATAATCAACATTTCACAGTTCAGACTAACTACAGTTTAAACTTTCAAATTACTCAGATTGAGAAACACCTGATCCTTTTAACCTACTCAGATGCTTTGATATAGATGATCAAGATCTATTTCAGTTTATGCCAGGAGCCTAATGCTCAACTTAGACAATGTTCCTTCTGGTTTGGTTTAGTTTTGTTTCTTTTTTTCTTTTTCTCTTTTTTTTTGTAGAGACAGAGTCTCACTTTATCGCCCTCAGTAGAGTGCCGTGGCATCACACAGCTCCCAGCAACCTCCAACTCCTGGGCTTAGGTGATTCTCTTGCCTCAGCCTCCTGAGTAGCTGGGACTACAGGGGCCCACCACAACATCTGGCTGTTTTTCTGTTTTGCAGTTTGGCCTGAGGCCGGGTTTGAACCCGCCACCTTCGGTATATGGGGCCGGTGCCCTACTCAATGAGCCATAGGCGCCACCCCAGTTTTGTTTCTTTTTACTCTCCTCATTCAGGCTTTCAAGATATAGATTTCCAAAATGAACTCATTACAATATCTAACACCTACTCAAATATCCATTCTTTTATCCCAATTTCAGGGGCTGCATCATTTCCTTCTTACATCAAGGTTAAGTATAGTTATTTCATCATTGGTGGGGCATGAGCAAGTTATTTCATCCACAGCAATAACTTTATCCTTTTTCCTTGCTTCCCTCTCACCTCACCACCCACTGTGGTACATCTTTGGGATGCAGTACAGCTCCATTGCCTGGGCTTCTATCTTGCTTCCACTTTATACTAGCTACTGCAAATGATTTCACTCTCTGTGTGAGGCATACAAATAGTTAATGTATCAATCTTGATATTTTTAGCAACAAATTAAGAGAAGAATCCATGGATCAGTTTTTCCTTATCTGAGGCTTACTCTGAAGAGGGGAACTGAACCCAATTGTTGGCCTTATGACTACTCATACAGCCATGTGAGTCAATAAAGAACTCCAAGAAGAAACTAGACCTCACACATCCAAATTTCTCACTCCAGCAGTACTCCTGAGGATCTTATCAACAGGAAACAAAAGTACTATACTACTATAATGAAGTGTCTGACTTTTATTTTCTAAATTAGAAAAGCCCAAAGATTGTAGCCCAGGGAACCGCTAAATATTTAGAAAGTTAAAGAAGTTACTAAGACCCAACCACCCACCCCTACCCCATTCTCACTACCCCGATGTTACCCTGTTCCTGACTATTTCAGAAGAAAAGACCTTTGATGGCCAAATCTGCAGCAATAGGGATGTACGTGCACCCGTTGAAACCTCCCTCTTTTCAAGTGCAGTCTGACCATTTTGGGGAAAAAACAGGAACTGTTGTGTTTACAGATAAAGGCTGCCCTCAGCTCATATTCCACTCCAAAACAATAGGGACCCCTCAGATTCTTGACAGTCAGGTGGGTTGAGTCAAGGGCTGGATGCTAGTATCTTTGCTGTAAGAACTTACTTCCCTTTTTAAAGTTCAAATTCTTTCAATTTGCTGCAGCCACTTTCATTTCTTGCAATCCAACCTATTCTGATTAAGTTCACATTCACAGTAAGAAAAGAGAAAGTGACTATGTTGAAAGAGAGAGGCAGTTAATTTTTGCTTACATATCTTGGCAGATGAAATGCACTGCATCCTTCAGAATTTAAATCACCAGCACTCTTCTGAGGCCAGCAATGGGCCTCCCCTTTATTACTCCATTTAATAGCTTCTCCCCCCTCTCATAAACCTTCAGCAACCTCCAAGAGTACTAAGGCAGGCTAGTCTACTGCTCTGCTCCCTAAAGCCCTCTCCAAAGGCAGATGACAAATTTTGAAGACTCAGCCACAGAGTTTTGTGTTTTGTTGTGTGTGGTTTTTTTTCTTTCCTATTCTCCACCTCTAGGGCTGTTTAGGGAGGACTTAAAATAGGCTTAGGACAAAAACTCATTATTGACTACAGCACTCACCTGACCCGGGTCAGGCACTCTGTTGCCAAAACACGCCCAGCCAGGGGTGCAAATCCTGCTCCTCTGTAGTCAGCTCCTAAATATTTAGAAAGAAAGAAGACTCAGCAGGAGACCGCAGAAGGTGGGTCTCTAACTACAAGGCTTCAAATCCCAGGTTTCCCGCTTCTGAAGTCCTCTTCCCTGCAGAGACCCGCCTCCAAACTTGGCAGGCGGGTTGGTGGGATCACTGGGCTGAAGATCTCGCAGGTAACTACAAGTGCGACTCGGCACGCACAAACTTCAACCGTGCTGGAGGCTGGAACTCAGGGAAGTGTCTGGAGATCCCAAAGCACTTGTTTCCCAGCACGGAGACCAAGTATGAAGCCTGCATCCTCACTGGGCATAAGCTTCGTTCACACTTCATCCCTCACCGCTCCCCCGGTTTTCTTCCGTTTTTTAAAAACCTCCCCACGGGGGCCCCCACACATGCATTATTCTCCCAACCATGCAGCGCGAGAGAGGGCTACATTTTTAGAAAGACGGTTTCCCTGAGCAGAAGCATATGACACCCCCACAACCTCCCTCAAAAAAAAAAAAAAAAACTATTTCCTGCAGCTGTGGCAACAGTTTCCAACTTGGGGGAATGCCGTTCCAGTCCAGGATGGGGAGCCCTCAAAGCCTGACACTAGGGTCGAGGATACTTGAGGGGGGTTAACGCCTCAAATGAGCCCTCACAAAAAAAAAAAAAAAACTGCCCGCAGTAAAAGAACCCTCAAATGCACTCCAAGTGCATGCATATCCACCAAGAACTCCCAGAGAGTGGGGCAAAAACTTCTGCGCCCGGGGGGCCAATGCCAACTCCCCGCGCCCTCTGCCCGGCCCCAGCCGCTACCTTGGTGCCCGGGGAGCCACTCCGGTTTAGGGGAGCAGGGCGAGGAGAGGGGTTAGCAGCCGCTGGGTAATCCCATGTCCGCGAAGAGGGAGCTCGTTCCGTTAGGATGGAAGCGGAACACCCACACCTCCTCTCGGCGTGCGCTTTCTCTCTCTCCTCCCCCTGCCTCCTCCTCCTCCACCTCCACCACCTCCTCCTCCTCCTCTCCTCCCACCCCAGCGAGCTTGAGGAAACACTTCAGCAGCACATCCACATGGTTACTGCACTTTGAAGTGGCTCCTGGCTCTTTATATAGGCCGGGAAGGTCCCTGGGCAATGTAGTCCGAGTCCCGGGTCGCGGCGGCGCCTGGGGCAGCGCGGAGGGACTACAAGTCCCAGAACCCCCGGGGCTTCTGGGCTGGGCTCTAAATAGCCGCGCGCCGGGACCGGGGAGGGGCGTACCGCCGAGTGTCCAGGCAGTGAGGTGTGTTCCTCGGTTAGGGGCGGCGAGGTTAGCGCCCATGACCCAAAACCTCCCCTGGGGGGCGCCTCCAACCCTTGGGGACTTTTCTCCGGCTGTCCCCCTACGCTGGAATCCAGGTTTCCTGGGGTCTAGCGAGGGGGGAGGAGCTCGGATTTCTGCTTTGGGAAGTTTTTACAAGCTCCCCCTGCCTAGGGTCCCCGAGCCAAGAATTTCAGAAATCCTGGGCACAGAAACGCCAGTGTTTGCGGTCAAGGTTTAAAGGCGCAAGGTTGTCTTTATTTAATCTGCTCCTTCCTGCTCCGATTTGCAGGAAAAACTAAGTATGGGAGCGACGGTCCACGTAAGCTGGGACACAGGCAAGTCGCGTGAGAGCACATTTCTGAACCCAAACTGCGTGTCTTCGTCCTGAAACACAAACCTCTCCGGCGCATAACGAAGCTATGTTGTGACTTGCCAGCACTGAGATTGGGAGTCAGGAAATAAATTCAAACCGGGACCTCGGTCCTGACCCTACTTCTAGCAGCCCCTGGGCTACTGGGAGCTGTAAATGCTTAAGTAAATAAACCGCAAACCAGAAAAATAAGGGCTTGGGAGAAAGCCGCTCACACAGTGTGCGTCCAGGCGGGGCGCCAGTCAGCAGCTCCGACAGGGCCTCTGAGGCGGGGTGGGATTCACCCAGCTGCCAAGTAGTGCCCGGTGCAAGATGCTTTGGGCTACAGATTTTGGAAGGAGGAGAAGGGCTAAGATCGGAGGCAAAGTCAGCCTGCTGCCTTCCCTGTCTCAGATGACGCAAATTCATTCCGCAAACGTTTCCTAAATGCTGGGTGGCGGGCGCCAAGGCATAGTGGGGAGCCAAAGAGCATGAGAGCATCCCAGAAAAGCACTACCTGACACCACGTAAGATCTGCTATAACAACAATGTTAATAATAATGGTTATAAATGGCGAGGCTCATTCTGTTGAGCCTAGACCACATGATGTACTTTTCATGCATCATACTATTGAGTTTTACCAACGCTAGGTGTATTTATTATATCGACTTGGCGAGTGCACACCTGAGACTCGGGGAAATCAGATAATTTCCCAATATATCATCATGAGTTAAGTAGTGCAGCCTGGATTCAGGGTCCAGCCTATAAATGTTATTAAGGCCTTGTCTTCAGGGAAATCCATCATTACTCCCCCTTAAATGGCCTGTCTCCCCATTTGAGGAGCAGCTTCTGTGCCCTTGGGCAAGCCTTTTCCGTCTCTTTGCCCCAGTTTCGCCACCTTAGGGAGATTCTCATTAGAATTTGTTCACTTCTGAGTTGCCAAATAGTCAAGAGTCTTGTGAAACTTTAGGAACAAATTAGGGGAGCGTCATAGCTAATAATTATTACTGACACGATGCCAAAAACTAATAATAATTACTGACATTTAATGAGTGCATGCCATGCACTGGGCGTTGTTCTAAATTTGTTATCCATCTTATCAAATCCTCTTAACGAACCTTTTTTTAGTTATGAGAAAATTGAGGAGGAGGCTCAGAGAGGTTAAGTCACTTCTCTAAAGTCACAAAGGTAACTGCCTGACTCCAGTCTTGAACCTAAACTGAGGCTCTCCATTGACTACCCAATGTAAACATACACATTGTATTTACTTGCTCATATAAACGTGTAATACCAGTCCAGGAAGGGGTAAAGCTCTGAAGTAGACAAAGTTTGTGTTCATTATATGTCACTGGGCATTAGAAGTCTAGGCTCTAATACCTCCGGCTCTTCCTCCCCATCATCAAGAAACTCCCCCAGCTTGCCACACGAAGGAGCTGTTCCTCATCTGCATCCTCTCTTCTCTTTCCCCAAGAAAACAGTCTCTTCCATTTTCCAAGGATCTTTGGCGCTACCTTTCATGCAAATCCAACAGATCAGTCTATGCCAGTATAACTGGTAAATAGAGAAGGATGGGTATTTCATGTGCTTCTGACTCAGAAACACAATAGAATTTTAACGTGAGTTTTCTGAAGAATGCTTGGTCAATTTTCATCCTCATGATACAGTGGACATTCCTGCCTGCTTTAGCCACTGCCTTCCCTCTGTGACCACAAATTTCACTGAAGCCCAGGATCTCTGTCTTATTCATGCCTATACTTCCTACCTCCCCTGCTCCAGAAAGACTTAGTCTCCTTAATGCACACTTTAATAGATGTGTGGGAAAAATGTTTTTAAAAAAAGTTTTAATAGAAGGTGTGTCTGGTGTATGGCAGGCTACATGAGGATATTTTTGGAACATGCAAGCCTTCCTGCCCACTCATATCATAGCCTGTTTTTTTTACCTATGTGTGGATAGTCATATCCAACATTTTACAAGTTTTGGAAGCTAGTTAGGTCACTAGAAAGTAATTTTGCTAACTTTACTATGAGGTGAAGAGGTTCTCTGTGATAATGTATTATTAATAAATAATGATTAATATCAGAACAAAAGGGTCACTGCCCAACTCCTTCTTCATCGTCAGTAGAGACAAGGAGGCTGCTTTTTTTTTTTTTCTGCTTTATTTTTTTCCAGACCAGTGTTTTCCAGTACAGTGGCTACTAGACATTTAGGCACTTGAAATGTGGCTAGTTCTGAGATGTGAAGGAGCTATAAAATACACATTGAATTTCAAAGACTTAGTACACAAAAAAGCAAATTATTTCTTAAATAACTCATTAATTATATGGCAAAATGATAATATTTTGGTGTATTGGGTTAAACAGATTTTTAAAATCAATATTGCCTGCTTCTTAACTTTTTTAAGGTAGCCATGAAGAAATTAAAAATTACCTATGCGGCTCATTTATATTCTATTGAATGGCACTGATCTAGAAAACCAAGAGTCTGCTTCCCAAGATCACAGACCAAGATGATGACCAGCCATGAAAATGACCATTTATGACTTTGTCCTTGAAATGCTGATACAGGGAAGTAGGAGGTCTTTGCAGAGTTGGTACATTATAGACTGAGTAGAAGTCTGAAGATCCAAAACTAGCATACCAGCTGACCCCCAGAGAAGACCTACAAATAGAAACAGGTTTCAGCAGCAGAACACAACTGAAAACCACAACTAAAATTCATCTGCCTAGAAGCCCACCCTCAAATGCTGCCCTATTTAACAAAGCAAGACATGTTGGAGAAAGCAGGGGTCAGAAAACAGATAGGTTTGATACTCAGATGCACTCTTAATATCCAGTTTTATTGTAATAAAGTTAATCCAATAATCCTTGCCTTGCCAGCCTCACTGGATCAATGGGTCATGGGACATGAAAGAACTTTGCAAACTCACTCTAGCTATTCCAAAGTAAAAGAACATTCTCCACAAGGATGGAGATAATGTTGACATGTCCTAATACAGTACTCAGTTTCAAGCAAACTTCAGAATATTGGGGTAGCACTACTTCCAATTTTCTCTCAGGTATAACTTTAATTAACTAAGAATGTCATGATGAGGCTTAAATACTCCTCAAATCACACTTAAATAGAAAGAAAGACTATCCAAGGGGCAAGTTATAGAATTCAATCTATGTTTTTCAGTGCTAACACTGTATTACTATTGTAATAGACTGCTATTGACCATGAGAAATATCAGTAAATAAATAGCTACTGTATAGCTAGTCCAACTAGTCTCTCTTGGTCATTGTTAATTTTTCATAATGGAGGGATGGAGTAATAGCCCTCTCTGAAAATCTTATAAAATTCATGGACATTTGTCCTACGATAACATAGATACCCCAAATTTTAGCACCAGTTCTTGGAGTTTCTCATACTAATCCCTCAGAATTCATTCCCACATCTGACTAGATTATCTTTTAACCCCATATTTCTGTGATTTTGTCTCTCCAACCAGATAACCTCTTTGAAGACAGGAACTAAGTCCTATAAAGATGTAACACGTAGCTCAGCTCTGGGGTGTTTGTTTAGTACTGGCTAACTGGAACTACTAGGGAGGCCAGAAGAATCACCAGCAAAAACGCAGCAGCCCTACTTGAGATAGCAAAAGTATAGTTGGTGTTCAAACAAGAGAGGGAGAAAAGGTAGTTTGGTATGGACCTAGGAAAAGTAAGATGTTTCTGAATCCAAGTCTGGGCATCACAAGAGGCAAAGGGAAGACATAAATTGGGAGAGGTCCTATATTTGTTGTCCTATCTTGGCAACACAGAAAAGACTGCTGCTCAATCATCTTGTGAATGCAGAGAACATGGACAAATTGTCAATGACTTAAGGTCTGGAAAGGGATATCATAGCTGCAAAAGAATGATAAAATTAAGGGGTCACTCGTATTTTCTAGTGCTTAGAAGTGGCTGCTATACCATCTCTGGTGACTGTTGCCAATATGGTCCAGAACCACATACAGACAACTATTACTGTCTTATACAATATTTTCCTGTGAAACATATAAAACCAAGGGTTTTTTGGTTTGTTTTTTATTATTATCATTAAATCATAGCTGTGTACAGTAGCTCAATCAAGGGGTACAATGTGCTGGTTTCATATGCAATCTGAAATACTTTCATCAAACTGTTTAACATAGCCTTCATGGCATTTTCTTAGTTATTGTATGAAGACATTTGTATTCTGCATTTAGTAAGTTTCGCCTGTACCCTTCTAAGATGCAGCATAGGCGTGGTCCCACCAATTACCCTTCCTCCACCCAACCTCCTCCCTCCTCTCCCCTCCCTTGCCCCTACCTTTTAATTTTAGGCTATCTGATGGATTAGAATAGTTTCTGTATTGCTATTTTATTTATTTTTTTATAATTTTATTGAATCATAATTGTGTACATTGGTGCAATCATAGGGCACGATGTGCTTCATATACATTCAGAAATATTTTGATCGTACTGTTACAGATAGTCTTCATGGCATTTTCTTGATCACTATATAAAGACATTGATACTCTACCTTTAATAAGTTTCACCAGTACCCTGCTAAGATGCACCGTAGG
>CAUYON010169246.1:0-10574 GCA_963573935.1 Arctocebus calabarensis
CCTGGATAGAGTGCTGTGGCATCACAGCTCACAGCAACCTCCAATTCCTGGGCTCAAGTGAGTCTCCTGTCTCCGCCTCCCAAGTAGCTGGGACTACAGGCGCCCGCCACAACGCCTGGCCATTTTTTGTTGCAGCCGTCATTGTTGTTTGGCGGGCCCAGCCTGGATTCGAACCCGCCAGCTCAGGTGTACGTGGCTGGCACCTTAGCCCGTTGAGCCACAGGCGCCGAGCCACCTAACCATCTTTTTAAATGCCCTAATCTGTTCTGCAGATTGTTACCAAGTAGTAGTAGTAGCTTTTAAAACCACAAATGTGAATTTGTTATTTTTCTATGGGAAGCCACTGGGTGTGGCTTTGTATATTTTGACAATTCTTTAGCATGGCACACAAGGCTCTTCCTGACCTGGCTGCTTCCTCTTACAACTGCTTCCTGCCTCCAACACAAGTCATGGTGAACTGGCCTGCCAGACTGCTTCACTCTTCAGGTGCGTGCATTTGCCATGTGTGTGCTCATCATGTGCTCATTTTACCTGACCTTGTAGCAGCATTTGACACATTGTACACTTCCTGCATTCTGAAACAGTTCTTCCTTTGACTTCCATGACATCATTCTTTCTGGATTGTCCTCCTACCTCTCTGACATTTCCCTCAATATTTTTTACTAGCCACTGCTCTACTTGCCCTTTGCATATAGGGCTTTCTTGGTGCCTCGGTTCTAGGTTCTGTTTTCCCTTAACCTGCATGACCTCTGCATTGACCTCTGATCAAAATGACAGTAGCAGTCATTTTGTATAAGAATTTTTACATTTTGCAAAAAATATATAAATATTAATTATTAAATACAGTTAATGTTGATTTTTCTTATAGCTGTTTGTTCACTGTAGTAGACAGATATGTGTATGTACAGGTTCAGTCAGTGAAAACTACCATAATATGCTAAGTGCACTAGTTTGTAGACAGTGGGAGCTGCCCCACAGTGTGTGTTCTCATTTGAATGAGTGGTGGTAGTCCCTAGTATTATCCTGCTCTCTCATCTGCCATTCAATAAAATTATGAGATTTTAGCAAAGCCCCCAAAGGATTGATTCTTATAGTTCATCAAAGAACATTTGACCTGTCTACATATTTTACTAAAGTAAATGGAACAACTAGGTAGAAAATAGGGCCAGTTTTGATTTTTGTTTAAAAGAAAACTTTTTTTTTTTTTTGTGGAGACAGAGTCTCACTCGATCGCCCTTGGTAGAGTGCCGTGGCGTCACACTGCTCACAGCAACCTCCAACTCCTAGGCCTAGGCGATTGTCTTGCTTCAGCCTCCAGAGTAGCTGGGACTACAGGCGCCCGCCACAACGCCCGGCTATTTTTCTGTTTTGCAGTTTGGCCGAGGCTGGGTTTGAACCCGCCACCTTTGGCACATGGGACCGACGCCCTACTCACTGAGCCACAGGCGCCGCCCTAAAAGAAAACTTTTTTACTGAGAAATAAATTGGAATTCATAGATGAGACTCTCTGTAGTGTTTAGTTCAGATCCCTGACAGAAAAGAAATTATTCTTTTCTTTTCTCTCTTTTTTTTGAGACAGAGTCTTACTTTGTGGCTCTAGGTAGAGTGTCCTGGCATCACAGCTCACAGCAAGCTCCAGCTCTTGGGTTTAGGTGATTCTCTTGCCTCCACCTCCTGAGTAGCTGGGACTATAGGCACCTGCCTCAATTGCCGGCTATTTTTGTTGCTGTTGTCACTGCTGTTTTAGCTGGCCGGAGCTGGGTTTGAACCCGCCACCCTAAGTTGTAGGGGCCAGCGCCCTACCCACTGAACCGTAGGCACTGTCTCCAAGAAATTATTCTGATCAAACTAAAGTCAGAAATATTTTCAAAAGCAAGCACTTTGGGATAATCATGATGTTACCAGCTTAAGCTTTTCAGTGCTGAAAGATTTGCCTGGTGTTTGTTGGAATTGCTTTACCTGAACATCTGGCTCTTCCTGCTGTTTCCTGCTGTTCTATCTACACAAGAGAATCTTGAGGGGGGGGGGTGAGTGCAGGAGTCTGAGGGGGTTGCTGCTTCAGTATTAGGGAAGTGGCATGTAAAGAAGTAGAAATGTCATTGCCTGAACTGAGTAGAAAGTACTGGCACAGAGAAGATAATTTAACCCTTAATCAGTTCATTTTAAAAAGGAGATTAAAATAATATTGCAGTAGGTGTTTTACATTAACTGAGCATAAATAAAGCATTTTTATTTTCATTTTTTCATTTCTAATCTGTGTGTAGAACAGTAAAAATTGAGAACTATCCCTTTAATAAAACGCTGTTTACCTGTCCTCCTCTTGTAGGAGTGGCTTAGGAACCTGTAGAGTGAGGTATGACTTCCAATTCTGCATTCTGACCTGCAACCGTGGGAAGAGTGCTGATACTGCAGACCAGGAAGTGACAAATAATGTGCTTTTCTGCATTAAAACTTGTTTTTTGTAAGGCGCAAATTTTTCATAACAAAATTGAGAGACTGAAGCAGTGATTTTAGGTATTTGTCATTACACATTTGGAGCTCTGCTTCAAATAAAGACTTTGAAGCATACTTGGAATACAAAGCTTTCTGGGACAGAAATTGATCTTCTGATTCTGACTTTTGAGCCTTATCTGATTACCACTTGGTTCATCTTTATTTTGTTAAACTACTGGGTAGGCTGAAACAGGGAGACTTTTTTCTTCTCAGGTAGGTGGTCAATTTTTGTTTTAAAAAATAGGTTGTTTTTTAAATTTACTCAGACAGATCGATTGTGGTACTGATTGTTGAACATCAGGCTGGGCATATGTTTTAATGTTTGAATATTCAGCATGGCTATAATTTTTGTGATGACTGAACAACTTTGCAGAAAAAGTCATTTTTAACAAATTGGTAAATCTACAAAATGGTGAGTTAAATAAGTTCTACTTTGTTTTCCGTTAGTTAAGCTGTGTATATATATATTTAATTAGTAGATTAAAAAGGATATTGAAATTGGCCTGCTATTAACTTTCTGATAGCATTTGATAAAATAGTCAAAACATTTATTTATGTGGTTAAATAAAATTGCATTTTTGTTAGTATTTTGCTTATAGTTTAAGTTTTCTGTCTTTCATTTAGGAAGCTGTCTGAATATTTATCATTGATCTGTTTGCTTTAGCCTGTCTTTGGAATAGTTTGTTATCTGTTTTTCTGAAAAGTTTTTATAAAATATTAATCTCACACAATTGAAATATTGCTGCCTTCTCTTTATAAAATTGATCATCCTTTTATGACACTAAAATAGTTTAAAGATAATGTTTTTGGAAGATTGAGTTTTTAGTAATATGAGCCGTTATTGTGAAGAAAAGTTTACAGATGACTTTTTGTAAGTGGAAGTCAGAAAAGAAACGTGTGTGTTTCTTTAGCAACAAGGGTTGTGGGAGCGGCACCTGTGGCACAGTGAGTAGAGCGCCGGCTCCATATACTGTGGGGGGCAGGTTTAAACCCAGCCCTGGCCTAACTGCAACAAAATATAGCCAGGTGTTGTGGCGGGTCCCTGTAGTCCCAGCTACTTGGGAGACTGAGGCAAGAGAATCGCCTAAGCCCAGGAGTTGGAGGTTGCTGTGAGCTGGGTGATGCCACTGCACTCTACCGAAGGTAATAAAGTGAGACTCTGTCTCAAAATATAAACAAACAAACAAACAAGGGTTGTGGGTCCGTAACTTTCTTTACCAATAATGGTCTGTTTTATTTTTCTTCTATGGACACTATGCTTCAAAAGAGTTTATCTACTAAATGAGTAGTATATATTAAATAATCAATATTAGAACATCACTATTGTTTTGACATACATAATTTCCAATGAGAGTGTCTTATAAATCTGACATATCCACTCTAGGTTAATATAATTCAGCTCAAAACAAAGTGGCTTGCTTGCCATTGTACTTAGCTTGAATAGCTTTATCATAGGTAACTATCTGGATATTTTTGACTTTTTACAATACTATTAATAATATCTGAATTTTAATCCCCTGCTCTTGTGGATCTAATAATCTGAACATAGCATGTTGGGCACTAGCACTGTGAAGTACATATATTTTGTTCTTAATTTCTTTAAGGTTCCATAAAATGTCATGAAGGTCATCTAGTATGACGAACAATGATACCATAGCTACTAGACAGAGAGAAGAAAGAAAGGAAAAGAAAAAGGGAAGGTGTATTTGTCGTGGGGAATATCAGGAAGGAATTCAAGGCATCTGTATGCTTTGGCCTCATCAAATCTGTATTTATCTGTACTCCTTGCCAACTTAAAATTTTTACTCCAATTAGTCCAACAAGCTATTGACTGATTTTAAAACAAATATTACTTATGTTCATGTATTTTTTTCCTCTATTTTCAGTTGGTTTGCCTTTCCCCTACTTGTCTCATTTCTCCATTCCCTCATTCATATCCTTCCTTCAGCTCAGTTGAAAACCCTGCTCCAGTGTGAAACCTTATCTGACCACCTTTAATCCACAGGAGTATTTCCTTTCTAAGTTTAGACTTTCACATCATGTCGATTCTACCACTACTTTAGTGCATAATCATATTATATGTTGTCTTAAAACTTAAAAGCATCCCATGTCTCTTTAACTATATTATAAGTTGTTTGAAGGCTAAGCGCTCAACTTCTACATCATTTTTATGCCCCTTAGCATCTAGTGCAGTGATATACATTTGTTGGGTACTAAATAATCTGTTGAATAAATAAGAGAAATAAAGACTGTTGCTTATAGTTGCTTTAAGTATTATGCTGCCTCTTTCTACCTTGCTTAATCATGTAATTAACTGTCTGTAATGTTATTAGCACTCAACTCAGACCACAGGTTATTTTAATATTATTGTTTTTGTTTTGCTGTATAATACTTGAGTGTATTGTATTTGATGATTTTACACTGATCTGCCTCTACAAACAAAGAACCATCTGAACTTTAAGTCAAAGGAAATATTCTGAAGTCCAACTCCTCGTGTTTTATATTTTAGGAGAATACAATCTAAAGTTTTTTTGGTATATGAGGCTTTAAAAACAGTTAAAGTGTTCAGACACTTCATGGATTGAGAGGATGGGTTCTGATCTGTCATTTAGGACTAAACGGTGATATGATAGTTATCATGATAAACTGATTGAATTGCAGAATTTAAACTGCACATCAGTAATTGCCATAAACTATGAACAAATTATTTTATACAAAGAAAGTTGTAGACATTTTTACCTCTCTTTTACAGTAGTGATTATAATGCTCATTTAAAAATTATTTTAGATCCTTTTGTAGTTCATAAGCGTGATGATTGGGTTTTCATGCGCATGTGTAAAAATTATTTTATCTGTTCCTTGTACGCAGCATCAGCTTTGGTGATAGGCTTTATTAGCCCATTTTTATAGACACAAAAAGTAAAGGGTGTAGTGAGGTCAAATAACTACCAAAGCCACACATCTAACCCAACAGGACATTTTGATTGCAAAATTTATGTTTTGATTCACTGTTATATTATTTTTCATATTTTCCAATACTCGGTGTTATTTCCTGTCATTTTAGAGCCTGACTAGACAGGAATTCTGGCAATTGCTCCAGCAGAACTATGGCACTGAGCTAGGCCTAAATGCTGAAGAGATGGAAAACTTGTCACTGTCGATGGAGGATAATGTGCAGCCAAGGTACAACAAAATATTTTTAAATGTAAACATTTATTAATAATTAATCAAAACAATTATTTTGCACCCATTAATTCTGAATTTTTATTAATTCTGGGTGCAGTTTTCCTCGTTGTTCTCTGTGGTGGAAATAGGGTAAAAGGTGGACAGAGAAAGTTTGCTAAATAGGAAAGCAAACACTGGATACGCAAGCAAATGTTAATTATGTAACTATGGCTCCTGAGGTTTGCTTAAAGCCTAGTGAGCCTTTTTATTAAGGATCTAGAGAAGTACCTTGTGAAATCTCTGCGTTTATAGGTAATAATAAAGTAAAATTAGACGGTAGATGTTTTGAAGGGTACAGCGATAACTTTTCCTCAAGGTTTATTTAGCGTAGTGCTTGGCATGTGTTTTGGTACTCAAGTAAATATTGAATACATTAATGAAAGGAATGTATAGTACTGTGGAAATACAGGTAATTATTATACACGGTAGAAAATGGTAAGAGGGATAAAGGAGTAATAGATAATGTGATAAAGTAAAAATAGAGATTATTTTTATACAAGTTAAAGTGCATTTAAACTATAGGATTAAAAGCAATTAAAGATGATACATTAAAATTCTATAGCAAAATTATGTTAAGTGAAAGAAGCCAGTTAGAAAGACCATGTATTATATGATTCCATGTGCATGAAATGGAGTCTAGAATTAGGAAATTCATAGAAAGTGTATTAGTAGTTGCCAGGAGCTGAGAGGAAAGGGGAACAGGGAATGATTGCTGATGGGTATAGGGTTCCTTTTCTGGGTGAAGAAAATGTTCTAAATTTGGATAGTGGTGATAATTGTACTCTGTAAATCACTGAATCATATGCTTTAAATGAAGTGAATTTTATATGTGAGTTATATCTTAATAAAACTGTTACTAAAAAATTCTATAATAAATCTTAAAATGGAAATATTTTGAAAGTCTCAAAATATGAAATTTTACTCCTCTAGTTATGCTGAGCCTATTTATATTGTTTCAGTTTAGCATCAATATTTTATGGTCTTTAAATGTTGTTGCACATGTATATTTTAATTAGTTCTGGAAAGTTAACAATTTCTATTATATCATTTCCCTTGTAAAATTTACTAGACTCTCTCAGGTACTGTCATTGAATAGAAAAGTGATTACTTAAATGCAGAGGGCCTTGGATTGTGGTAAACAAGATCTAGATCCCAGTCTGGGCCACCTCAGTCACATCTTTTAACTTTCCTGGTCCTTTGTTTACTCATCTGAAATGAAACAGTTGGATTCAGTGGTTCTCAACCTTCCTAATGCCGCAATGTATTTTCATTGTTAAAAAGGGGTTGCAACCCACAGGTTGAGAACCACTGGATTAGATAATCTCCAAGGTCCCTTCCAACTTGAGAAGTTTCTAGATTTCAAAGAAGGAAAGAAATATTTTTGACAAGTTGCTTTGTATACACTTAGGACTAGCTTTTTGGGGTCACCAACCAAGATGCTACTGTTTTTCTTCTGGTGAATTGAATGCTTTCTTTCTTTCTTTTTTTTTTTTTTGAGACAGAGTCTCACTTTGTCACCCTGGGTAGAGTGCCATGGCATCACAGCTCATAGCAACCTCAAACTAGTGATTCTCTTGCCTCAGCCTCTCTAGTAGCTGGGACTATAGGTGCCTGCCACAGTGCCCGGCTATTTTGTTTGTTTGTTTGTTTGTTTTTAGCAGGCCCAGGCTGGGTTCAAACTCACCAGCCCCAGAGCATGTGGCCAGCACCCTAACCACTGAGCTACGGATGCCCCCAAGATTGAGAGCTTTCTGAGAAAGTATGTGGCAGGATCCTCATTCACTCTTCTACTTCTTTTCTCATGTCTCCAGTCTCTGAAAGATGCATTATCTGTTTCAAATCTTTGTTTCCTCAGTTTTCCATCTTTTTTCTCTTCATTCTTAATCTCTTTCCCTCGTCCTACTCCTTCTTCTGCATTTCTCCACCACTCATTTCCATCCTTAAATCCTAAAGTATAGACACTCACATAGTGAACTAATCCCAGGGAGCCATTTTTCTTATTTGGTTCCCTCAGAGTCCTGTCATTGTGCCTGGCCAGCAGTAACTTGGTAGCAAACCTTCCTATTATTTGGGCAGAGTTAAACAGGGTCTAAAAAAGCTAAATACTCTTAGCTTTTTTTATTCCTTCCTCAATATAATATAGCTTTAGATGTCAAGTTTTTACTTATTTTAGAAGAAGGATTTTAAGTCTATGCAGAGCCAAAAAAAAAAAAAGTCTATGCGTATCAATGACTACATAGGAATAATAATGGCTCTATAATATTGAGCACTGGAAATCAGATCATTTGTGCTCCTTTTGTATTTTATAAGCTTTTCCTTCTTTTTACTGCTGGAGAAAGGGAAAGCAGATCCAAGGACATTTATTGTAGCCTTGACCCTATCATCATGTGATCTATTCCTTAAACCTATTCTTAGGGCTGAGCAGAACAAGGGGATAGGGCTGGTTGATGGGCACTGTGCACAGACGGTCTTGAGCCTCCACTTTGGATACGAGTTTGGAAGACTGGGTCACAAGGAAGATCTAAAAGTGCTTTGGTGTAGCCTGGTGTCCAGCTCACACATTTATTCTATTCCTTTAAAAACTCTGTGGTTGTCCACCACTGAAATTTAAATAAGCAATATTCATTTGATTAGTCGCTATTGTGGCCAATGTACTTGGCTGATTTTTTTAAGTTTCTGAAGTGTAGAGAGTCTTATATGAGATTATCTTTTTTTCTTGAAACAGAGTCTCACTTTGTCACCCTGCACAGAGTACCATGGCATTATCATAGCTCACAGTTTATAAGGATATAAACCTCTAGGGCTCAAGCCATCCTCTTGTCTCAGCTTCCCAAGTAGCTAGGACTACAGGCATCCACCACAACACCCAGATAATTTTTCTATTTTTAGTAGAGATGGGGTTTCTCTTTTGCTCAGGCTGGTCTTGAATTCCTGAGGTTAAGTAACACCCAGCTCAGCCTCCCAGAGTACTAGGATTATAGGCATCAGCCACCCCAGTGCCTGTCTTGCTTATCTTATTTTCAAAAATGAAGTCAATTTACATGAGTTTTAAGAAGACAGCTTTATTATAAGTAGAGGCTTGTTATGCTGCAATAATCCATTTATTGTCAAAATGCTTTATAATCAAAAAGGACCTCAATGAGGAACCAAATCACTTATTTGTGTTGAAGTGACCTTCCTTTTCTATAATGTGTTTCTTACAGAAGTCCAGGACAAAGCAGCTTGGATAACCCTGGGGAGAGAGATGAAAAATTATCCAAGTCCATCAGTTATACTCGTGAATCACTAAATCGGGTTTCAGAAACCGAGTCACTTGATGGGAATTTAGCAAAAGGAGTTAGTATATAATAATCTCTTTAAAAATATATCTTATACTGCCATCTGTTCATTATAATATATGATCAAATAAAAATACAATATATAAAACGTTTACAAACCCAAGATGTCAGGTTGCTACTTTAGGAGAAGAGTTTTAAGTTTATAGGTACCAGAGATAATGTTGGAAAAATGTGTGATATTGTTAAGAGCTGGAATAAAGTGTAGCAAAGTCACCAGGCAGTTCCCCGATCAGCCATCTATAGAGGGAGTAATAAAATTAAAAAAATAACAAGATGGGGAAATTTGTAGTTAGCAGAATTTTTCCCATGGCGAATAGTGTGGTGGAAAGAGTATTTTGAAGAGAGAGATGACCCCTTGAGCTTGAGTAACAATAAAGGTTGCTTAAGCTGCCTTCTAATGCAGGTACTTCAGTTAAACACTGAGCTTTAGAGTCAGTTGGTTTCTTCCTTTATTTTTTTCAAGTACTCAGTAATGGAGCTGAGAAATTCCTACTGCCTATTGACATCATAGCTATTGTAATGTGCAGCATGTTGTATTACTCAAATGTTTGTGGTGATGCTGGTGTAAACAAACCCACTGCACTGCCATTCATATAAAAGTAGATGTCGCACATACAATTAGGTATAGTACATAATACATAATAATGATAATAAATGACTATGTTACTAGCTTGTGTATTTACTGTAATATACTTTTTATTGTTATTTGAGAGTATACTCCTACTTATATTAAAAAAAAACCTAACTTAACTGTAAAATAGCCTAAGGCTGGTCCTTCAGGAGGTATTTCAGAAGTGCTGCTAACATAACAGATGACAATTCTATGCATGTCATTGCCCCTAAAGACCTTCCAGTGGAACAAAATGTAGAGGTGGCAGACAGTGAAATGAATGGTCTTGCCCCTCTGTAGGCCTAGACTAATGTGTGTGTTTCTTAGTTGTTAACAAAAATGTTTAAAAGTAAAAAAAAATTAAAATATTTTAAAATAGAAAAGAGTTTATAGAATAAGGATATAAAGAAAGAAAATACTTTTGTATAGTTGTACAGTGTATCTATGTTTTAAGCTAAGTGTTATAATAAAGTCAAAAGTTTAAAAAAATTAAAAAGTTTATCAATTTAAAAAGTTATAGTAAGCTTAGTTTATTATTGATGAAAGAATTGTTTTTATAAATTAAGTACAGTGTTTATAAAGTCTGTAGTAGTGCACAGTAATGTCCTAAGCCTTCACATTCATTCACTGACTCATCCTGAACAACTTCCATTCTTGCAGACACCATTCATGGTGGGTGCCCTATACTGGTGTACCAGTTTTTATCTTTTTTTTTTTCTTTTGTAGAGACAGACTGTCACTTTATTGCCCTTGGTAGAGTGCTGTGGTGTCACACAGCTCACAGCAACCTCCAACTCCTGGGCTTAGGTGATTCTTTGCCTCAGCCTCCTGAGTTGCTGGGAGTACAGGCGCCCGGCTATTTTTCTGTTTTGCAGATTGCCCAGGCCGGGTTTGAACCTACCACCTTCG
>CAUYON010169247.1:0-24491 GCA_963573935.1 Arctocebus calabarensis
AGGAGTTGGAGGTTGCTGTGAGCTATGAGACAGAAAAGGAAGGAAAGAAAGGAAGATATAGGAAGAAAGAAAATGTATGTGCACAATACAATTATCTCTGTATGCAAACGACATGATCACCTACACCCACAAAAAAAAAAATAAAAAATAAAAATAAAAAAACTTAAAAAAAAATAATTCCAAGGTTGTAGACAGATGTCAAAACTTATCAAACTGCATACTTAAAACATGTGCAATTTGTTGTATGCTAATTATTTGTCAACAAAGCTGTTTAAAACATCTTTACCCTCTTTAATTTTCTGAGTAGTGGAAACAGAAGTTCAAAAAAGACACTCAGCTATGCTTGTAGTCAACAATGTGTTTTTATTTTAAGGGTGTAAAGATATAGTTCATTAAAAAAAAAAAAAAGCCTCCCTCAATCAGTTTAATGATTTCTTAATTCCTACAATTACATATCTGTTTCATTAAGTCTTATCATGGAAGAATGTAATATTCAGAAAGCATAACACAGGGGGCCTTATCACAGCAGTATGTGAAAGAAGCTGTTAGAATCCCGGTCACTTTTAACAGTAAAACTGTGAAAATATTATTAAAATCTCTTAGGCCAGGCATATAGTAACTCATGCCTATAATCCTAGCACTCTGGGACTTTGGAAGGCTGAGGTGGCAAGATCAACTGAGGCAAGAAGGTCAAGATCAGTCTGAGCAACATATCAAGACCCGATGTGTGCCTGTATGCCTTTCTCTTTCTCTCTATCTCTTCCATGTGTTCTCTCTCTCTCCATAGATAAAATCTCATAGTTCCCCCCCCATGTAAAATGAGGATAATAACAGCACCTGCCTCATAGCATTGCTGTGAGGATTAGAGATCACAAGTACGAAATTCTTACCAAGTGTCACACATACAGTATCTGTTATTATTTCAGATGCTTTCTTGACAACAAGCCATGATGGCATCACAAACTGCTATTCTAAAAGGACCTTACAGAATAGTAAGGCAAACAGCACAAATTATCAGACTATATAGAAGGAAGGAAAGCACTAACAAAATTCTGCAGAAAATGGGAGAACCAAAAAAAAAAAAAAAAAAAAAAATCAAAGCATGCTCAGCAATAAGGATTTCTTTGTTATGTGTGATGAAATCAATGAATATTTTTATGCAAGCATATCACATGATAAGACTGTCATTTTAGAATAAGAACTCTGGTCACAATGGACAGACTGAAGAAAAAAGAGAAAGCAATGTGATCAGTTTAGATATTACTGTCATAATGTGGACAATGATAAGGGTATATCTGAAACATGGCATTGGTAACAGCAGTGAAGGATTATTTAAAAGATAAAATTGACAGCATTTGGTGGCTGAACATAAGGGTTAAGAGAAATTAAAGAATCATTGATGGCTCAGAAATAAAATAATCACTGATGTCTCCACAGTTTCTACTTTAAGTCACCAAACAAGGTATTACTGTGACTTTTAACTGTATTCTGTTTGGTTCAGACTCCTTATGTTTGAATCTACTTCTTATTATTCAACAGACAAAAGAGCCAGGGAAAACGAACTTAATAACCCAATCAAGTTCATAATAGATTTATTAAAAAACATAAGGCAGGCAGATGCGTATTTCACAATTTATAATCCTTGGATAATTGAAATATTTCAAATTCACATTTCAATTTCAAATATTCCACCTCCTTACACATTCCTGTAGGGACATTTAAGAAAAAGTACATTGTCCTCTCAATAGCTGTTAAAAATCAACAGTATTTTTTTGAGTGACAACTTTGAAGTGACATTAAATAATTTGTGTGGTTGAACTAAAGGTCAAATAAATCCCTGCCCACTACTTACTTAAAGGTGTCTTGGTGGGAAACTGATATAGAATGACATCATTTATGCTAAGTGGTTAACTTTACCAGTGGTGGGGTGTGTGAATAAAATGCTAGGCTCATAGCTAGCACTTAAAGTGAAAATTCAAATATTTCATTGGTTACATTACACTTCTTTAAACTAGATAGTATATCTATTTAAAATGTTAGGAAAAACCAAAATAGCAGAAAGGAGTTGTTTAAAATTTAATATTTTAAAGACTTTTAAGTAATAAAAGTAATATAATTAGTTAGCATACCATATCAAGGACTTAAAAATCCTTGAAATCTATAAATCTATTTTTTTCTTTTTTTTTTTTTTTGAGACAGAGCCTCAAGTTGTCACCCTGGATAGAGTGAAGTAGCATCACAGCTCACAGCAACCTCCAATTCCTGGGCTCAAGTGAGTCTCTTGCCTCTGCTTCCCAAATAGCTGGGACTACAGGCGCCCTCCACAACACCCGGCCATTTTTTGGTTGCAGTGACTGTTGTTCGGCAGGCCCGGGCTGGATTCGAACCCACCAGCTCAAGGTGTACGTGACTGGCGCCTTAGCCTGTTGAGCCACAGGCGCCGAGCCAAATCTATTTTTTCTATTGCAGAAGCTCTTAATTGGTAAAAAGTCCCACTAACAACTAGAGTTGTTACAACAGAGTGTGAAAAAGAGTGTATTGTAATTTCTACATTGTCCTAAGTAGAAATAACCCCTCCTATAAACTACCATATTTTGTTGATAGAAATTATTATAAATAACTAATTTTGGGAAGACTCACTGTCTTTTTTTCTTCTTGAAATAAAGCTACTAGTTTTATTTCTTTTTTTTTTTAAAGCTTTTTTTTTTAGAGCCAGAGTCTCACTTTTTCGCCCTCAGTAGAGTGCTGTTGCATCACAGCTCACAGCAACCTCCAGCTCCTGGGCTTAGGTGATTCTCTTGTCACAGCCTCCTTAGTAGCTGGGACTACAAGTGCCCGCCACAATACCTGGCTATTTTTTTTTTTTTTTTTGAGACAGAGCCTCAAGCTGTCACCCTGGGTAGAGTGCTATGGCATCACAGCTCACAGCAACCTCCAATTCCTGGGTTCAAGCACGTCTCCTGCCTCTGCCTCCCAAGTAGCTGGGACCACAGGCGTTCGCCACAAAGCCTGGCCACATTTTGGTTGCAGCGATTGTTGTTGTTTGGCGGGCCCAGCTGGATTCAAACCCGACAGCTCAGGTGTATGTGGCTGGTGCCTTAACCTGTTGAGCCACAGGCGCCGAGCCAACACCCGGCTATTTTTTGTTGCTGTTTGGCTGGGGTCAGGTTTGAACCCGTCATCCTCAGTATATGGGGCCGGCGCCCTACCCACTAAGTCACAGGCACTGACCTCTTCAAGCTTTTTGAAGGCAGATATTGTTTCTAGCTCATCAGTGCCATGTACACATTTATTTAATATTTGTTGAATGAATAAAAGTCTAAAGACCGTTTGTTTATGTGAGTCATTCAAACATTACAGAACTATATTAATGATAAATCAGACTTTTCTTATTAGATTCCACTACTAAAATATATATATATAGTGAATTGTAGGCACTAGAATTGCTACACTTTCAGACTTCCTCATACCCATTCATATTCTGATTATCTTATCTGTGTTTACAATTTTAAAAAACTCCCCAGCTATAAATCATTTATATCATGCATCAGTATAATGCATCAGTTATTTCCTTCCTCATTACTGTGTTTTGTAGTGCCATTCTTCCTGAAGATAGAAAGTGCTGAAACATAGTCATCTATGGAGTAGAAGAGGATAGAATATAAATCAGGAAGCACTCTTAACTAAGATTACCACAAATCACTACAGTTTTGAAAAGCACTGCAATGTCTTCAAAATTGTTTGTAAATAAGTTGATTACTATATTTTTCTTTAACCAATACTATATAAGCTGGGATTGACCCTATATTTTAAACAATATTGTAAAAAGCTAACATAGATTAGAATAACATTTGAAATATACTAAAATATCTACAAGATATGTCTTTATTTGCACTTAGGCAAAAAAAGAGTTCTATTTTAAGATCTAGTGATTATCTAATAAAGTATGAGTTTTTGAGATCAAAAAAAGAAATTACATTGAAATAAAAGTTAGACGGCTAGGCACCTATGGCTCAATGGGCTAAGGCGCCAGCCACGTACACCTGAGCTGGCGGGTTCGAATCCAGCCCGGCCCGCCAAACAACAATGACAGCTGCAACCAAAAAATGGCCGAGTGTTGTGGCAGGTGCCTGTAGTCCCACCTACTTGAAAGGCGGAGGCAAGAGACTCGGTTGAGCCCAGGAATTGGAGGTTGCTATGAGCTATGATGTCACAGCCCTCTATCCAGGGCAACAGCTTGAGGCTCTGTCTCAAAAAAAAAAGAAAGAAAGAAAAGTTAGAATTTGAACAGAAACTGTCACAAACAGATAATACATTAATAACTGAAATCTTACTACTAGGATCAGGAGCCAGCATAAAATGTATTCAGAAACACGTTAATTATTGTAATCATTTTAAAGCCTCTTTATATACCTTTCCCATTTGATCCTCTTAACTTCAATCTCCATAAAAAACTGAATAGTAACTATTATTTCACTTTCAAATGATTAAAGTTCAAAATTGTATGAAGTTATAAGAAAAAGAAATTATGAATGCTATTAGCTAATATGACAGCTAGGATCACAGAGGTAAATTAAAAAAAACACACACAAAGGCATAAAGGCAGCTGGAGGTAAAGTCACAATAACTGACAAAGCATATAACCTGCGATCTAAAATGCAACCTAGTTTAAGAAGATAATGTATCTTGATATAGCCAAGTGAGAATTTAGGTCCAATGAAATCTCTAGAACAGAGTTCACACTTTGGGTGTATATCAGAATCACCCCAGTAGCTTTTTCAAAACATACATGCCTTCACCCACCTGAAATCTGAAGAGAAATAGAATTCTATCCTCAAGGGTAAAGCCTAGATACATGTTTCTGAAAAAGTCTTCCAAGCAATTCTAATACATACCTAATTAAGAACCATTGGCCTAAAACATGAAGTGGAAACAATAATGTGCATACCAGAGAAGTAATCGAAACATTTGGTTACAAGTATGGACCCGGTCGTGAATAAAGTAGACAAAGCAATTCTGGCTACCTGTAACTTTTTTTTTGCTCTCCTACTTAAAAAAAAAAAAAAAATAGTTTATTCAAATGCAAGGAAAAGAAAAAGACATTACAGAGATAATGTCTTTTAATAAATTCTCTAATTTATTTAAAGAGTATATTGTATGCAGAATAAATATTTTAACTATTGTCAATAACATATTTCTTGCAATACAGCACACAAGTAACTGTCATACTAATGTGTCAACAACACAGCTGAGAATAGCTGACTAGAATTCATCTCTCTCAGAGAGATCCTGGGAAACAAACTGCCTGAGACCCAAAGGAGCAAATAAATTTAACAATATATACTTTTCCAAATATCACCTCTACTCAGCTTGGAGAAAAAGAAAATAAAATTCATTCTTTTTTTTCCTCAACCCAGGTCTATCATAGACTAAAGTTAAAGTTTATTCCAATACATCAGACTGACTTTCAATTGGGCCTTATGAATCCAAGAAAAGGAATTTTCAGATAAGTATTCAACCGATGTATGCACTGAAAGGTAAATTTTAAAATGTTAAAGATTTTGGCAATAGGCATTCCACTGTCACAAAGGAAAAAAAATCAAGTCTTGAAAAAACTCTTTTATCTGCTAGGGTGATAAAGTAGAGAAATTTTTAAATCCTCTCCAAATTATACAGGTATTTAAATTAAAAATAGATGGCAGGAAAAAACATTGAAAAAAAAATAGATGGCAGGACCAAATCACCTCTGTTGATTAAGACTTCCAGATTTAAAAATTAAAATGTGGGAGGCCCACATATCTGAAATATATGAATTTCAGGTAATTTTTTTAGTATAAGTACATCCCAAGGAATATTTGGGTCATGTGCCTACATACACAATTATATGCAGAAAACACAGATGAGAGAAAGAATGAAAGGAAATTCTGAGTCCCTTATATTGTATTTGAGAAAGATATTGTACACACCTTGTAAGTTCCTAATTATGATTCATTATCTAACTCCTCACTCACTAATTTCCTTTACTGATACATCACTTTCATGCTTTCATATTGCTGTTCTCTCTGCTTTTTCATGTCTGCATTCCTAAAACAGGATTTGGCTTATGTGTACAGTTTTTAAAAAAGAAATCATTTTCTTTTCTCCATTCCTTACTTCCAACTCCACTATGAAAGATTAAGTTGCAACATACTTACATCTATTTTTTCCCCCTTACTCGAGAAAAGAAAAGTTCTCTTGAAATTCATACTACAGAAAGCTGGCAAGTAGTGCAGTTTGCAAAAGCAATTTCTTTCTATACTGTGGATTATGTGACAGCACAACCATATCAAAAAGAAATGTAAATACAAATAAATTATCTAAATTTTAAAACCTAGTTTACCAAAGACAGTACTAGTTACTAGTAAACAAAGCTCTGTGCCACAAAATGATATTTTGTTCTTTGTAATGAAACAAAAAGAAGCTTTAAATTTAGATATAAAATACTTAATTTTACTTATATTAAATAAAGTAGAACCATAAATATGTAAGATCGATGAATACCTAACAATGCATACCTTAGACAAGTTTGGGAATGTTTTTCTTCACTATGCCTATTCTACAATTCATGTTAAAAATTCAAGGTGTAATTTTTAAAAACTCAGGGTGTAATTTTTAAAAACTCAAGGTGTAATTTTTGAAAAGTAACAAAAAGGAGCTTGATTCAAACCGTGAAATACTAAAATATTAACATGGTAATTTCCCTAAAGAAAATATTAAGTCTCAGCTACTCATGGCACTTACATAATTTTGCTTATGAGATTGTTACCTATGTTACTTTTACATTATAGATACCACATCTACCTATTTACATATGACATCCGCTGAAAATGAAAAAATGGTCTTAAATGCTTGGTAATCAACAAAAATACTTTTTGAGGTTTTAAAACTACCTTACTACAGACAGAATCTAGACAATGATAAACCAATTAAGCTATTTTTTTGTCACTTTCAGTTAAATTACTGTTTCAAAACAGAATGGGAATTTATAATTTCTTCAGTGAATCTTTTTCTCTAAGGTCTTTACAACTGATTAAGAAAAGTAGACACAGATTCCTTTAAACTTGTTTTCAAACTACTAAATTATAATTTAAATAGGTTGCTACATTTAAAATAGTCCTATTTTAATTACAACTCTAGAGAAAGGTAAAAAAAAAATACAAAAAGGTAATCACTCTACAACTTCCAAATCTTTAAAACTTTCCATTCCTTCAGACTTTTCCCATTTTTATTTAGGGAATCTCTGGTTTTCACAACAGTATAAAATACAGTCATTAAATAAGTTTAAATTGTATCACATTTTAAAATCATGTGGATTTTACAATACTCAGTATAGAAATGGTTGTTTTCTTTTGTGAAAAAAATCTTAAGTATTATATTCAAGCAATATATTAATAAAGTTTAATTAAACAGACAAGCGCTCTTAATAGTGTCTGGGAATTTGAAGAAATAAATAACCAAGTGCCTGATCTTTTTTTACGTATATTGCTAGCCATTCTTCACTACTTTGATACAAAATCTCCTTCTAATATCCGATAAATTAACCAAATATTTGAAGTCATCTTTGCGCTTTTAATCTAAACATACTTTTAATCTACGTATTTACAGGACTATTTGAAAGTTTGGGGTCACTTAAGTGGGTAAAGGGAAAGTTGAAATATTTTAAACTACACTTGTAGTCTCACATGAAAGCCACAGACAAACTGAAATCAAATGTCGTATGAAACACCCCAATTTCCTTTTCGGCCGTAGCTGTGGCATTGTTCTGTTCAACCCTCTGAAGGTGCTTTACGCTTTCTACTTCCTCTTCCCTACTAGACATCAACCTTCTACCGAGCGTCCCTAAACCAAGCAGCTGCGGGGATGCGGGTCAAGCTTAAGCAAGCGCCGCTCTTCAGCCTCCTAGCGCAGCTTTTCACAAACTCTCAGCCTTCCCTGGCTCTGCTCTCGCTGATCCTCAGCCTGGAAAGCGCCGGTCGTTCACCTCGCCAACCTCCGAGTTAAGGTCCCACTCAAACCCGGTCTACGTAATTTACTCCTCTAGGCTACAGAAAGCCCAAAACCTTGGCCGTGAACAGGAGACTGTCCACCTCGTCCTGGAAGCTGTCTTTTGATCAATTCATTTCCCCCAAAGCCAGAGATCTGAGCATTTATTAACAGAAAATAATTCATTCTTACCCATTATTTTAAGGGATGGATATTTTAAAAAGTATTCTTTCCCTGCCTCCGTCACGGGCGCAAAAAACTTGATTCGGCAATCTATAAGTTTGTGCCGACTTTGTGGAGGCAACATTTCCACTTAAGATCTGTTAAAATGCCAATGGATGACTTTTATTAAAGCCTCGCCTCGTTTCGTACAACTGTCAGCCCGAGAGCGCAATCACCTCTTGGCATTTGACGAAATTTAACTAAAAAAGGGTAGAACGCTCGAGTTCTGTAAGTTCCTCATTCTCGTTCCAAAACCTAAAACCACCATTTCAATATCAATCAATTTTTAAATATGAGAGGTCCTCATCCTCCTTTATTTAGCTTCTCTAATCCTAAAAACCAAGCCGTTGGGAATTTCTAAGGTTCCGGCTCTGGTAAGAGGATCATATTACAGAGCATGGCTTTGATTTCGCACGCAAACCCCGAAGCAGGTAACTTTTTAAAAAGCTGACAATTTGCCAGATGAGGTGAGTTCAAAGACGAGAATGCTCCACAGCCCCAAAGCGAGCCCCCCAAAGTCAGCGCAGCAAGACCCTCAGCAGAGCCCCCGCCCGCGCCTCCGTCCGGGCCACGGCGCTGGGACACTCACCGGAGGCCATGGCTCCGCTCGTCGCGCCGTCCCTCTGGCAGCTCTCAGCGTCCGGGCCGGAGGTGGCCGCAGGCAGTCAGGAGCCCGAGGGACCTGTGCCGGCGGGACCCCCAGTCTCCCTGACCACCCCTGGGCCTCCTCCTCCTTCCCGCCCTCCTCTGGGCTTGCGGCTCACACCTTCCCACCCCCTGAATTCTCGCGCCCCGGGTCTCCGGGCGCTGCCGGTGCAGCCTGCGGGAGCCAGGGGCAGGGGGCGGAGCGCGGCGCGAGCCCGGGGCCGGCGGGGCCGAGAGGCCGGCAGCGGCGGGAGGGGGATTTCCCGCGGCTGACGTAGGCCCTTCGCCACCGCCTTCCCCGGGGGCGGGGCGTCCTCGTGGCGGCGCGCGCGCGTCCGCACCTCGCGGCCGGCTCGGCCCCCGCGCGCGCACCCCCCGGAGTCGCGGCAGGCTGGGGTGGGGGTGTAGCCGGAGCCGGAGCGCGGGGGTCTTCGGGAGCGCCGGGCTCGGCCGAGGCAGCCGGGAGCTGAAGGCTCCGAGCGTGAGAAGGCCGCCGGCTCCCGAAAAATCCCCCTCCTCCAGGTTGTTCTTCTGAGGGGAGTTTAAAGTTCAGGAGAGGGCGGCGGGGTGTGGTGACGTCTGGAGGGCCGGCCACCCGGGCGCCTTCGGGGGCGGGAGGGCGTCGGAGCGGGGCCGACCCCCTGGGCTCGGCAGGAGGAGGGCCGGGGTTTTCGATAGGTGGTTCCCCCTTCCCGATTTCGCACATGCAAATATCCACCTCTGTGCCCGCGCGCTTCGGGGCGCGGGCGTCGCGGTGCGCCCTGCGCGGAGGTTCTTTTGTAATTCCTGTATTTGCATACGGGGACCCCCCCCCCAGTCTGATTTTCCCATTTTCTATCTAAATTGCGAAGGCTTTCTTAACTTTGCGTATTTTACCTACTAGAAACGTTTAAACTCAAAAGGTCGGCACTACGAATTCGTTGCCTCTTCAATACGCGGTGTGCTCAAATTTGGCGAAGTGGATATTATGCCCTGTGACTTCACAGATAAATTTAGCGATAAGTTTAGCGAAGTGGATATTATGTCCTGTGACTTCACAGATAAGAGGAAAGGGGGAGTTCACGAACTTTTCGTGTGTGAAAGCATCTAGTATAGTTTAGTTTCCGTCATTTGCTTAGCACCTTTGCTTCATATGGTAGGTGAAGTAATCCGATTCAGAGAAGTTAAGTAGCTTGTATAGAGAACTTCAGAATGCCGGTAGACGGAAAAGCACGATTTCAACCCAGGCTTGTCTGACGCCAAAGCTCCGTGCTCTTTCCTCTGTCCCTAATTTCCTAAAATAATTATGGAAGGAGAAAGGAGAATATCAGACTGAGACAGGTGTCCCAACTGTCTTGGAAGACCAAGTCGAAGAAAATGATTAAAAAAGCAAATATCCTGCTAACCTCAAAATATCATTTCCACAAAATGCATGATGTACAAAATAATGAAACAGTTTTATTATTGATGTGCGTTAAACCCTACAGCGATGTGCATCACAGACAATCCACTAGAGACATTGCAAAGACAAAATAGAAATCTCATCCTTTCATATAACCAGGTATTATATACCTGTTAATTGTCTTTATCTAAAGGAAAAATAATGGGAAGTTACAACTCGGAGCCAAGAGTCAATGCTTAATTAAACATAGACACTGAGAAATGGGGCACACCTCCTTGATGTTTATATTTCAAAGAGATGGCTCCAAGGCTCTCAAAAATCTGAGGATGCAAAACTGGCAGAAGGCTTATTTAAGTTTTTGAAAGGTACACATACATTTCAAAGAGAGAAAACGTTTACAATTTCAATTTTTCTAAAGCTGTTGCTAAATGATGAAGAGTAATGTACTTTGTATTTTGTGGCACCGGGAAAATTTTTCATTTTTTTAGATTCCTGTTTATCCTATAGTTCCAAATGTCAGAGCTGTAAGTGCAAACTGAGCACAGATGTTTAAGAAGCTTTTAGGAAGTATAAGGAGCAAATAGGAATGGGAAATCTTTTGCATGTGTTTGTTAAACCTCCGAAAACAGACTGGTTCAAACTCCTTGAACTTAATAGGGAATAACAATGTTTATAAACTGAGGACTTCTGGACCAAACAGAAAGCAGTACTAGTTGCAGAACCCCAGACTAGTCTTAAAACCATTCCAGTTTATGAAATCACATACTTTATCTTAAGAGATTTGGGTAGGGTTTTTTGTTTTTTTTTTTTTTTTTAGTACAATTACAGAATTTTAAACTAATTCGTTTTTTATTTTTCAAAGACTAAGTTAAAATCTCCACACTAAAGCCATTGCATGTTTATGTTTATTTCCAGGGCTGCTTTTGTCACACGACTAATCTATGGATTTATATTATAGTTTTTTTAAAGCTTTTTCTGTAACTCTCACTACTTTTTAAATTAGTTGAACCTTTTTTCAAAGATTCAGCTCATCATAAAAAGTGGAAATATTTCACTTGTGCAGAGTAAATCTAATTTAGAAAAAAAAAGAAAATTAAAAGATAATGTGATGAATGGACTAAAACCAACAGCAAATGTAATTAATGATTCTGTTTTTGTTTTGTTTTTTAAGACTTATACTATAAAGAAAATATTACACCTTATAGGCAGCCAGGTGTTGGGGATTATAGAGAAGAATAGCATATTGTATTTTTCCTCAGGAGCACATACAGTCTTTTTTGTTTGTTTGTTTGTTTTGAGACTGAGTCTCTCTCTGTTGCCCTGGATAGAGTCCCCTGGCATCATAGCTCACAACAACCTCAAACTCCCGGGCTTGAGTCATTTTCCCGCCTCACCCTCTGGAGTAGCTGGGACTACAGGCACCCACTGCAATGCCTGGCTAGTTTTTCTCTCTCACTCTTGCTCAGGCTAGTCTCAGACTCCTGAACCCAAGCAGTCCACCTGCCTTGGCCTCCCAGAGTACTAGGATTACAAGCATGAGCCACCATGCCCAGCTAGTCTTCTATATTCTTCATTCAATTCAACAAATATCTACCCTGTGCCATATGCCTCTCTAGGTAGTAGCACATAAACTAATAAACAAGCCACAAATCTGTCTTCATGTAGCTCTGTCCCACATGAAAGACATTAAGCATGTTAAAAAATAAGATCATTCTAAAATAATATTTTTAAAATATTGTTACTTTGGCTCGGCGCCTGTGGCTCAGCGGGCTAAGGCGCCAGCCACGTACACCTAAGCTGGCGGGTTTGAATCCAGCCCGGGCCTGCCAAACAACAATCACGGCTGCAACCAAAAAATGGCCGGGTATCGTGGTGGGCGCCTGTAGTCCCAGCTACTTGGGAGACAGAGGCAGGAGACTCACTTGAGCCCAGGAATTGGAGGTTGCTGTGAGCTGTGATGCCACAACACTCTCTCCAGGGTGACAGCTTGAGGCTCTGTCTCAAAAATAAATAAATAAAAATAAAATAGAATATTGTTACTTTGTTGTTAAAAAGAAAATAAAATGGGGGTAGAAAGTGACTGAAGGAGAGGGGATGCTCTGAAGAGGTGACATTTGAGCTGAATCCTAAGTGATGAGAAAGGCATCTGCAAGGAGATTCTGGGAAAGAATAGTCTAGTGACTGCAACAGCAGGCAGCTAGTCCCTGAGATAGGACAGAGCTTATTTGAGGCTTGAGAAGAGTCCACTAGGACTAGACTCAACTGAATGAGGTAAAAGAGGTAAGCAGAGACCAGATTGTGTAGGGCCTTATCGGCTATGGCACAGAGGACAGGTATTATTTTAGTTGCATGTTGAAAACTCTAAAGACGTACTTGATTTATGTTTACATTTTGAGATGTTTATTCTAGCCGATGTGTCAGACTTAGTATATACTAACTAGGGGCAAGAGAAAAGGCAGAGGACACAGAAATAAAACAGTAGCTGGGGGAAGATGTGGGTTGTATTAGGCTAAGGGCTGTCACAACCTCAATCTCAATAGGTTAGCACAAAGCTTATCACTTGAGTCACAGTCCAGTGTGAGTTGGACCCGGTGAGCCCAGGTGCCCTCCATATTGTAGCACCAGTATGTGGCCCTCAAGGTCACCTTGAAAAGGAAAAAAAATGAGAGTATGGGTTAGGCCTAAAAGGGGAGTATCTTACTTCTGGGCAAAGTCTATCTTCCACAGGGCCTCATCAGGGGGACTTAGAAATATAATTTAGCTGTGTGCCCAGGAAAAAAGAGAGAAAAATGGATGTCAGTGAGCATTAGCAATCTCCAGCATAGAAATTTTGTTTTGTTATTTACAGAGGATGATGTTAAAGCATATTTATGTAAGCATGGGATTAACTCAGTAGTGAAGAAGAAATTGATGATGTTAGAGAGAAAGGGAGTAATTACATCAGTGAGGAAGAGAGAAGGGCTGAAATCCAGAGCATAGGTTGTAGTGCTGGCCATAGATTGGAATGGGGATACTTCTGTGGTAACAAGAAGGAAAGAGGCCAGGCACAGTGGCTTATGCCTGTAATCCTGGCACTTTGGGAAGCTGAGGCAGCTTGAGGCCAAGAGCAAGCAATGCTGAGCAAGATTCCATCTCTACAAAAAATAAAAAATTAGCTGGTGCTGCACACTTGTAATCCCAGCTACTTGGGAGGCTGAAGTAGGAGAATCACCCGAGCCCAGGAGTTTGAGGTTGCTATGAGCTGTGATGACACCACAGCACTCTAGCAGGTTTGATGGTACAAACTATGAAGACAATCAGATTGCCTTTTTTCTTTCTTTTTTTTTTTTTTCTATTTTAAGTAAAGTAAAGTTAATCTGAGAGTAGAGGGCAAAGAACGAATGGAAGGTTGAGGAAGAGAAGAAACTGAAAACATGATAAACATGGCCTTAGAGTGGAACTTTAGAAAGACTATCTGGCTATACTGAATGCCATTGGAGATTTGTGGTCATAATATATGTCAGATCAGTAAACAGTATTTCCGATACGATTTTTAGCTAGATATCAATGGGCAATAGTATCCTGAAAAAGAAAGAACTAAGAAAATTGGAATGTGTGAGAGGGATGCATAGTATCTCCCAACTCACACCCCTCCCTGAGGGATCTCATCAATTTTCATTATTTTCCTATGGTTCCAGGAAATCTACCCCAGATATTTGCCTGAGATTCAGACCAATGTGTTCAGTTGTCTGCTAGACACTTCTTGTGGGAGACCCATAGGCATCCCAAACTGAACCTACCTCCCATCTTGTCTCCTAGGTTTACTCTTCCCCCCATATTTTCTGTACCACCATTTGCCTGGACACAGGCTGGAAACTTGGGAATCATCTTTGACTCTGTCATCATCCCCCATCTATCCCACAACATTAAGTCACCATATCCTGTTGGTTTTTCCAATCGTATATGAATCCATCCCTCTTCATTTTGACTGCCACTGTCCTCATTCAAATCTTCATCGTATCTCACTCGAAGTACTGTAATGGTTTCCTAACTATTATATTTGTCTACATGTTTTTCCCCTTTAAAAACCATTATAAGCCAAGCATAGTGGCTCACACTTGTAATTTTAGCACTCTGGGAGGCTGAGGTGGGTGGATTGCTTGAGCTCAGTAGTTAGAGACCAGCCTGAACAAGAGCAAGACCCTATCTCTAAAAATAGCCAGGCATTGTGGTAGATGCCTGTAGTCCCAGCTACTTGGGAGGCTGAGGCAGGAGAATCACTTGAGCCTAGGAGTTTGAGGTTGCTATGAGCTGTGACACCATGGCACTTTACCAAGGGTGACAAAGTGAAACTCTCAAAAAAAATTTCACACCTATTGCTGCTTGAGTCATCTATATAAGCGCATACAAGGTGATACTACTCTTGTGCTTTAAAGCCATTTGGTCTCATTAGTCTTGGATCCAAACTCTTACACATGGCCTCCAAATTCCTTCCTAATCTGTCCACTGCCTCTTTCTCAACCTTATCTTTTGCTCTCCCCGCCTTACATTTTACACCTTGTTGCCTCATTGAACTGCTTTATAGTGCCTCATATCTGTGGGCCATGCTGTTTTTGTCTTTCTGTTTTTGTTCAGGCTTTTTCCTATGTCTAGAATGCTTCTCCTGAGAGACATGCCATGTTCTAAGATCGAAAGAGTCAATACTGTAAGTCAGTTCTCCTCAAATTAATCTGTGGATTCATTGAATCTTAATTAAAACCGTAGTGTATATTTTATGGAAATTGACAAGGTGATTCTTAAGTGTATATAGAAATGCAGAGGTCCTAAAATAAGCAAGGAAATATTGAAGAACAAAACAATTACATAAGACCAGGCATCGTGGCTCACACCTGTAATCCCAGCACCTTAGGAGGCCGAGGCCGGTGGATTGCCTGAGCTCATAAATTCTAGACCAGCCTGAGCAAGAGCGAGACCCCATCTCTACAAAATAGCTGGGCATTGTGGCAAGTGCCTGTAGTCTCAGCTACTTGGGAGGCTGAGGCACGAGAATCACTTAAGCCCAGAAGTTTGAGGTTACTGTGAGCTCTGACTCCATGGGACTCTACCGAGGATGACAAAGTGAGACTCTGTCTCAAAAAGAAAAAAACAAAACAATAACCTATACTACCATATATTCAAATTTATTATAAAACTGCAAAAATTAAGGTAGTGTATTAGCACAAGGTTATAACAATAGGCTGAGCTGACAAATCTCCACTTGTATCCATTGATAAATAGAACAATGAGCTGAATTAGAAAATCCAGCAACAGACTTATACATACATAGTCACTTGTTTGTAAGTCTCCACTGCAATTATTTTGGGGGAAAGGTCATCTTTTCAATAACTGGTGCTGAAACAAATTTGATACCTATATGGAAAATAATGAAATCTGACTGCAAGCTCACATCATACCCCCAAAATTATTTTAAGTAGATCATCATGGACCTAAATGTGAAAAGTAAAATAAAACTTGTAGAAGAAAGTGTAGGAAAACACTTTCATACTTTTAGGGTAGTCAACAAGTTCTTAACATTACACAAAAATACTATTAAGGAAAAGAAATTGGACTTAATTAAAATTAAGTTTAAAACTCCACTAAGATAGGCTCGGCGCCTGTAGCTCAGTGGCTAGGGAGCCAGCCAAATACACCGGAGCTGGTGGGTTCGAACCCAGCCTGGCCCTGCCAAACAATGACAACTACAACCAAAACATAGCTGGGTGCTGTAGCTGGCACCTGTAGCCCCAGCTACATAGGAGGCTGAGGCTAGAGAATGGCTTAAGCCCAAGAGTTTGAGGTTGCTGTGAGCTATGATGCCATAGCACTCTACCAAGGGTGACATAATGACACTCTGTCTCAAAAAACCCCAAAAACTCCACTAAGATAGTAAAACGGCAAGCCATATACTAGAAGATACATGAAGTAGGTATCTGCCTCAGCTTTCACATGAAGGCCACACATTTCCTTGGAAGCACCTAGCCAATTATAAACATAGTGGTGGTATAGGGGCTATCTCTGGCCAGTGCAGGACTTCTCTATGTACAACATTTGTGTCAGAGCTCCCCAGTGGACTGGCTGAGACTTTCTCAAAGATGCACTCCATTCTGATTCTCTTTCTACCCAAATCTACTTTCTTCCCCCTTTCTTTTCACAGGTGTCAGAACTGCATCTTAAGATTTTCCCTACCTGTAAGATGGGTAATAGATGTTACCCTAATAAATCTCTTGTACGGCCAACTTCATATTGGCATGTACTTTCCAGAGGGCCCACCTAGTATACTCATATCCAGAATATATAACGAATGTCTACAAATCAATATGAAAAAATAGATAACCCAATTTTTTAAATGGGGGAAAGACTCAAACAGGTACTCTGCAAAGGGTGATAACCAAATGACTAATAAGCCTGTAAAAAGGTGCTCAGTATTGCTAATTATCAGGGAAATGTACATAAAACCCACGATGAGATATTGCTATACCTCTATCAGAATTGACTAAAATTTGAAGGACAGTACCAAATGTTGGTAAGGATGTGGAACAAATGGAATTCTCTTAAACTTTTTGTGGGAGTATAATTTGCTCTAAGGCATTAGAAAACTGGCAGTATCTACTGAAGCTAACATACAAATACTCCATGACCCAGTGGTACTGTTCTTGTACATATACCCAACAGAAGTAAGTGCTTATACCCACCAAAAGATGGACAAGAAGCATCCCTGAGGGAGCCTTCTGAGTTGCTGGAAATGTTCTGTATCTTTACCTGAGTAGAGGGTTACAAAGACCCTCTGCTTAATCAAACTCTGGTCAGGCATGTTTGAGCCCTCACATCCACTAGGCCTCGACCTTGGCCTATAATTACTGCAGAGTCTGAGCACAAATAGTTTCAACCTCCCTCCACCCCCTAGCCCCTGGCAAACACATACCAGCATGTCCCTAGGTCCCTAGGTAGCTTCAGCCACCTTAAGTGCCTGCCTGAGAAAGTTCAAGGCAGCCCCAAAAGAATGTCCATTTGTTCTAGTTCTGAACCTATAGTGGACCACAATGTTTGATTTTATTCTGAAACTATGTTGTCGCTACAGTTGTTCAGGTTAATGACAGGTTTCTCTTGTTTTTTTCAATAAAAAATCTCTTATGGAGCAATTTCTCTTCTTAGCTCTCATTCTTACTTTTCCATTTTCTGAAGTCATAGATTCAGAACACATCTACTTGCTAATCAGATTTGTTTGTTTATTGAAGGATTGTGACATTTTAATTGATACATCATTTTAAAAAGATTTCATGCCTTTAAAGTATATTCTTTAAAATCGAGAGTAATGATTATCTGTTTACATCAGTGACTACTGTTGTATAACATATATTTGTAACATCTCCTTTACTAGCCTGAAACGAACTTCATAGATATGATCTGCCTTATGTGAATATTTTCAAACAAAAATAATGCTCTATCAGCAATATCAAGGAGAAATAAAAAGAAAGCAACTTATTTTAAAAATTGACTTCAATGGTCCGGCGCCTGTGGCTCAATAGGCTAAGGCGCCAGCCATGTACACCTGAGCTGGCGGGTTCGAATCCAGCCCGCGGGCCCGCCAAACAACAATGACGGCTGCAACCAAAAAATGGCTGGGCGCTGTGGCCGGCGCCTGTAGTCCCAGCTACTTGGGAGGCAGAGGCAAGAGACTCGCTTGAGCCCAGGAATTGGAGGTTGCTGTGAGTTGTGATGCCACGGCACTCTACCCAGGGCGACAGCTTGAGGCTCTGTCAAAAAAAAAAAAAATTGACTTCAATACGTAAATGCTTGGTAATGACTCCATTAAAAGACATAATGAAGTTGTCAGATGTTTGCACCTGCACGTAGAATCACTGTGAATGCAAGCGCTGCAAATACAGCTTGCCAGGTTGTATTGGTGAGCTGTTAGAAGTACAGTTTTCTGGCAGGGTGAGGTGGCTCATGCCTGTAATCCTACCACTCTGGGAGGCCAAGGTGGGTGGATTGCCTGAGCTCACAGGTTCAAGACCAGCCTGAGCCAGAGTAAGACCTCACCTCTAAAAATAGCTGGGCATTGTGGTGGGCACCTGTACTCCCAGGTATTCAGGAGATTGAGGCAAGAGAAGCACTTGAGCCCAAGAGTTTGAGGTTGAGCTATGACACCACAGCACTCTACTTAGAGTGACTAAATGAAACTCTGTCTCAAAAAAAAAAAAAAGAAAGAAAATTGCCGTTTTCCAACTTTAAAAAATGTATTAATGGTCTGTAGTCCCAGCTACTTGAGAGGCTGAGGCAAGAGAATTGCTTAAGCCTAAGAGTTTGAGGTTTCTGTGAGTTGTGATGCCACAGCACTCTACCCAGGGTGACACTCTGTCTCAAAAAAAAAAAAAAAAAAAGGAAAAAAAATTTAGTGGAACAATCTGTACTCAATGCAATATTTGCATTCTTGGGAGATTCAGTGTATATTAAAAGCACACAAAAAATCTTTCGTGTGTGTATATATAAAAGGGAGTTGTGTCCTAGGCTTAAATTACTATAACAGGTTTTTCACCTACATGAATGTGAATGGTGGGACTTCAGGAAGTCATGGTGGTGGGGGATAGTTCTTGGTTGTGCTGGTCCCTTGCAGGCATCTTAACGTCTCTTATTAGCGTTCACTGAACCCAGCAGTGAATGCTAATAGTGCCTGAAAATCATTGTGACAACTTAATAGTTTGGTCATAGATTTCCATAACATCCCTAATGGTTTCAAACAGGGATTCTTAAATTTTGGTGGTCATAATAATCATTTGGGGAGTTTGTTTGGAATTTAGATTCCTTGATCACGGTCTCAGAAATTCTGAATCAATAAGTAGGGAGAGGGCCCTGGAATCTACGGTTTTTTAGAGACTGCCTTTGGAGTTCAGTCCTTCTGAACTCAACTTTGACAAGATTTGCTTTATGTTTTTGTAGAGACAGAGGCTGGGTCTTGAAGTCCTGGCCGTACGCAATCCTCCAGCCTCAGTGTCTCAAAGTACTGGGGATTACAGCCCACCTCACCCAGCAAGCTTTGCTTTAGACAATAGCCATGACACTTAGCTTACCATGTTCCACTTAAGAATCTCAGCAGAGACCAATTTACCCCTAAGAACCTCTATATTTAGAAAAATTCATTTACCATATTTGTGTTTTAAGACTATAAAATTGCAGTAGTGGTGTTGGCAATAAATTTTATTAATGTCGCTTTACTAAAAATGCCTTTAGTAGTTGAGAATTACCGTAATGTTGACTATGTTTTGTTACTCTGATTACGTAGCAGAAATAAGTTTTACAAGTGGTAATAGAGTGTAATGGGGGCAAAGGGAGAGGGTCAGAAAAACAATGGATCATGTTAGTGAAGTTAGGGAAAGTACTGAGAGGTGACAGGAGGGCCCCAGATTAATTGTCATCTACCAAGGAGTTCAAATGGACATAAAGGCAAAAAGGGAAAAGCATACCACCTTGCCCGACATCCCATGTCGATGATGTCTGTTTTTCACTACCAGTTGAGAACCAAGCATAGCTCTGGAGTTTGAACAGAAGACTTCTTTTGTGAACAGAGTATATTGCTCATCCACTAGGACTAAGGAACTTCTTTCCTAATCCAAGTTTGTCTAGAACCAGTCTGCTTGGTGAAAAAGGAGGCAGGGAAAGTGAGTAAGAGAGTGTTGAATAATATTTAATAGAGGCTGTGAAAAAGAATCTGAATCTTATTTACCTTAGCATGGCTGAGATTACTAAGTGTGGGATAGTAGGCAAATCACATAACCTCTCTGTGCCTGTTTTCTGCTCTGTAATGTGGGTAATAATACAGTACCAACTTCACAGGCTTGTGAGGACTAAATGAGATCCCTGACACAAGGAAGGCAGTCAAAAATGGTAGGGTTTTTTTTTTTTTTTTTCCTATTTCATTATAGAAAATTTGAAATATTCAGCCACGTTGAAAGAACTTTTCTGGGAACATTTGGATACATACATACCTGTAGTCCCAGCTGCTCAGGAGGCTGAGGCGAGAGGATCATCGAACCTGAGGAGTTCAAGGTTACAGTGAGTTATGATTATGCCACTGAACTAAAGCCTGGGCAACAGAGCAAGACTCCATCTCTAAAAAAAAAAAGGGAAAAAATATTTCAAAATAAATTTCAGACACTGGTATACTTCCTCTAAACTTACATAGCGTATATAAGCAGTTATTCTTACACTTCTTTAATAACCAGAATGATCCTGTTTGTCAGATTCTTAGTATATCTTTCCCCCAGAGAATTCTAAATAAACAGCCATATTTCCTTCCTCTGATACCCCTTTTTCTGGGTTATTTTGCCTCTGTTACATAGCATAATGCAGATATTTGACATCCATTGGGCCACACTGTCCTTTTGGAAAGCACACTCTCAACTGGGCACAACTGACTATAAGGGGGGAGGTGTCCCTCCCACCACTAAGGACAAGTAACTGCAATAGCTGGACTCAGCCAGTGACCTGCCCTGACTCCTGCTCTGCTGAGTACTTACTGCATGAGTAGTGTTTGAGATCCCTGAAATTCACTTCCATAACTTATGAGGTTGGAAAAGGCAAAAGTAAGGGGGGAAAAACATCTCACAAAGAATGAGGATTAGGATCTGTAAATTAGTTTATAATAGCCTACAATAATTTCTGCTTTTCTTTTTTTTTTTTTTTTTGAGACAGAGCCTTAAGCTGTTACCCTGGATAGAGTGACGTAGCATCACAGCTCACAGCAACCTCCAATTCCTGGGCTCAAGTGAGTCTCTTGCCTCCACCTCCCAAGTAGCTGGAACTGCAGGCGCCTGCCACAATGCCCGGCCAGTTTTTGGTTGCAGCTGTCATTGTTGTTTGGCTGGCCCAGGCTGAATTCGAACCTGCCAGTGCAGGTGTATGTGGCTGGCGCCTTAGCCCGTTGAGCACAGGCGCCGAGCCAATTTCTGCTTTTCTTTATCATCCTGAAGCATTCTTTGAGACTGGCTGTGATGGAGGTAATACTTGAGCACAATGAATGCCATTTAGGTAAGTGGAGAGAAAGGGAAGTGGGAAAGAAAGAAAATATGAGCCTGGAGAGACCAGGACAGTTAAAGCAGAGGGTGAATGGCAGGCAATGCTAGCTGACTTGTCTTTTCCTGTGAAATTATAGCCTGACACATGGTTGCCCAGCTATGCTGTATCTCCCAGCTTTCCCTAAAAAGAGATATGTTGTACTCACTCCTAGGTGGAGCCTTTAAGATGGGCCTGCTTCCTTTTTGCCTTCCTGAGGATGAAAAAGATGTCCTGTGATCCAGATTCAGCTGCACTATTGAAGACGGTGTCCTGGAGGTTATGGTTGAGAAATGAGATGGAAGGAACCCAAGTGATTGCATGGAGCAGCCTAGAACTCAGAAAGTGAAGTGTCAGGTAAGTTAGCCATTGCATTTGGGTGTCTTTGTTATAACAGCTAGTATTATATTACTGTGTGTATATATTAGGAAACAGAGGGAAATAAGGTCAAAATCTGGTAATGGAGGGGTTAGAATACCAGGAGGTTTTAATCTCATAAGCAAAGGAAATTTTGCAAGTCCTTATACTTTCTGTGGTGGAGCTGTGTTTCAGGGCATTAGATAGAAGATAAAGCCTCCACTAAGAGATGATTGCAGTGAAACAAATGTGAGCCTTAAAGGAGACCAGGATATTGAGCATGGAAATGAAGCAAAATAAAGAGGAAAGAAAATAATCAAGAGATATTACAGAGAGGTTATATTAATGGGTACAATATACACTTAAAAGAGGTAAGACTTAGTGTTTGGTAGATCCATCGAATGACTACAGTTAATATTAATCTGTTCAGGGCAGTGCCTGTGGCTCAGTGAGTAGGGCACCAGCCCCATATACTGAGGGTGGTGGGTTCGAACCTGGCCCCAGCCAAACTGCAACAACAAAAAAAAATAGCCAGGCATTGTGGCGGGTGCCTGTAGTCCCAGCTACTTGGGAGGCTGAGGCAAGAGAATCGGCTAAGCCCAAGAGCTGGAGGTTGCTATGAGCTGTGACGCCATGGCACTCTACCGAGGGTGACAAAGTGAGACTCTGTCTGTAACAACAACAACAACAACAAAATTAATCTGTTCATATCAAAATAACTAGAAGAGGCTAATTTGAATGTGCCTTAGCATTAAAAAGATAAATATTTAAGGTAGTGGATATCCCAATTACTCTGCTTTGATCTTTATACATTATGTGAGTGTATCAAATTATCATGTGTACCCCCAAAATATGAATACCTATGTATCAATTTTTAAAAACCCAAAAAAGGCTGGGCTCAATGGCTCATGCCTATAATCCTAGCACTCTGGGAGGCTAAGATGGGTGGATTGCCTGAGCTCAGGAGTTCAAGACCAGCCTGAGCAAGAGTGAGACCCCTGTCTCTACTAAAAATAGAGACAGTGGTGAGTACTTATCATCCCAGCCATTTAGGAGGCTGAGACAAGAAGATCTCTTGTCTCAGGAGTTTGAGGTTGCTGTGAGCTATGATGTCATGGCACTCAACCCCACAGTGACAAAGTGAAACTCTGTCTCCAAAAAAACAAAACAACAACAAAAAGCCCTCAAAAAAAAAAAAAAAAAAAAAAGGAATTTACATGCTTTTGTGACCAAATAGATACAAGGAATTAAGGAGGCCCAGAAAACAAAGAAAAGTCCCAGGTTTCTATTCCTAAAAACTGTAATACAGCAGGAGTTGCTTTCAGGAAAATGGAATATATAAAAGATTCATAGGTTTCAGAGCAGACCTGATCATGTCATCATCTGTTTTTCCTATTCTCCCTCCTGTCCAAATCAGGTCCATGTGCCCACATTTCTAAAGCAAACTTTAGGGGAAAGGAATAATCCCTAAAACTGTAGCTCCAAGGAAGTCTGCTTGACTCACTTATTCTCATTTGAGGAACTGAAACAAGGTTAGTGAACACCTGAAGAAAGGAAATCTTAGTACATTAAAACTCCAAAGAGCATTCACAGAATATTCATTGTTAAAGAGCTTTTCTCAGCTTGGCGTGGTAGCTCACCCCTGGATTCCTAGTGTTGTTCTGGGAGGTCCAAGCAGAAGGATCTTTTGATCTCAGGAGTTTGAGACCAGCCTGAGCAAGAGTGAGACCTGGTCTCTACTAAAAATAGAAAAATTAGGCAGATGTGGTGGCAGGTGCCTGTAGTCACAGCTACTCAGGAGTTTAAGGAGGTTGTGAACTAAGTAGCTGACACCATAGCACTTTAACCAGGGCAACAGAGTGAGACTTTGTCTAAAAAAAAAAGAAAGAAAGAATCAACTTCTCTCTTTTAAATCATTATATTTATGTTATGTGGGCCCTATTGTATTGTGTGCTGGTTTTGCACGTATAGCACTGCTTGGAAGTTTCTATAATAGTGGTAATATCTAATGTTTCACAGACATGAGATCCAATCATTACTTGTTCAGATTTATAAATTTGCATTTTTCAGAACTGGTAATAAAGTTATCATCACTTTAAAGTCAGATGCTGACTCTGATATATCTCAATGGAAGATAGTTACATTGTAAGTTGGGGAGGAACATTATATCATTTAGTCTATCTCCCTCATTTTACCCATAAGGAAAAATGAGTCTTAGAAAGTTTAAGTACTTTTGTTTCTGTTCATACAGCTAGTTGCTGAGTTGAGACTTGAAACCAGACCTCCAGATTGTTGGTTTGGATCTTTTTTCACTATGTCACATCACATTTCAAGATGTGACCTAAAATATAAAGCAATATAAAAATACTCATTTGCTAACTAGCAACTATAATCTTACTAATAAAAATGCTAATATATGAGAGCTTAAATGCAGGCTCTGTGTCTTTTAAGACTTTGATTTTCCTCAAAATTCTCAATTTAATACCTCTGAGGGAAGTAAAAATCAGTACTTTTACTTATTTAATTAAAGGCATTGATTGTGTCTTGTCTTTTTTTCTCTTTTTTCTTTTTCTTTTTCTTTTTTTTTTTTTTTTGAGACAGAGTAGTGCTCTGTCACCCCAGCTGGAATGCAGTGGCGTCCGTGTAGCTCACTGCAACCTCAAACTCTTGGGTTCAAGAGATCTCCTTGCCTGGGCCTCCTGAGTAGCTGAGACTACAGACTTGTGCCACTGTGCTCAGCTGTATTTTTCTATTTTTGGTAGAAACTAGGTCTCACTCTTGCTCAGACTGGTTAAAC
>CAUYON010169252.1:0-25172 GCA_963573935.1 Arctocebus calabarensis
AAAAATGTTTTCATATAGTAAATGAGAAAATATCATGAATGGTATGTCAATCAGGTTGATAAAAATATCTCAGATTGCATGTGAAGCCCCCACACTGTACCCCATGATTGAACTAATGTACACAGCTATGATTCAATTAAAAAAAGTAACTATTTTAACTATGAAAAAAAAATTCAATTATTCGAAACTAAGGCCAGTAAAGAAGAAAACAGGAAGCAGATAGGAGAAATAAAGAAAACCAGCAGGATGGTACATTTAAATCTAACTGTATTAATAATCATATTAAATATAAATGATAAAAGTACCCTAGTCAAAAGGCAGAGACTGTTAAATTTAATAAAAGTAAAAAATCCTAACTGTATGCTCCCTATATAAAACCTAGTTTAAAGAAAATGATATAAATAGGCTAAAAGTAAAAGACAGGAAAAAATATATTGTATTACCACCAATTTTTATTTTTATTTATTTATTTATTTAGAGACAGAGTCCCACTTTGTTGTCCTCAGTAGAATGCCATAGTGTCACAGCTCATAGCACCCTCCAACTCCTGGGCTTAGGTGATTCTCTTGCCTCAGCCTCCTGAGTAGCTGGGACTACAGGCACCTGCCATAAAGCCTGGCTACTTTTTTTGTTGCAGTTTGGCCAGGGGCCGGGTTCAAACCCATCACCCTCAGTATATGGGGCCAGTGCCCTACTCACTGAGCCACAGGTGCTGCCCACTACCACCAATTTTTAAAAATAAGTTGAAGTAGCTATATTATAAATTTCAGCTAACAGAATACTACCAGAGATAAAGAAGATTATTTCATAATGTTAAAGGAATTATTTAATCAAGAGGATATTACAGTATTGAATGTTTATGCATCTAATAACAATGCTTCAAAATACATAAAGTATAAAACTGATAAAACTTCAAGAAAAAATAAATCCACAATCATTTTTTTTAAGTGGCTCAGACTATTTACTTTTGAGAAATTAATTCAACAATAGATTAGCAAGAATATATCACATACAGAGTACCAAGTGGGACATGTTAGGGATTCAGACATGAATTACACACAGTCCTCAATACAAAAATGTTGTGTGATGTTACATGCTCATATTGTGCTCCAATTAACTCTGTGAGTATGGCCATTTGGTACTTCCTACAAAAAATATTTTTCATTAGCAAAGTAGCCTTTTTTTTTTATTGTTATTTTATGATTTTTTTTTTTATTGAATCATAGCTGTGTACATTAGTTAGATTGCATGTGAAGCCCCCACACTGTACCCCATGGTTGAACTAATCCACAATCATTTTGAAAATTTTGTTTCCTCAAGTACTAGTAGAATAAGTAGATAGCAAATCAGTAAGGACATAGAAATTAAATAAAAAAATAAAAAAAATTAATCCACAATCATTTTGAAAATATTCTTCCCTCAAGTACTAGTAGAATAAGTAGATAGAAAATCAGTAAGGACATAGAAATTTTGTATAACACTGTCAATATCTCAATCTAATTGATGTTTATAGAATATTTCATCTGCTTCTCAATAGTACATGGAACATTTACCAATATAGAGTGTGTTATAAGCCATAAAACGAATCTTGATAAATTTAAAATGGCTGAAACCATACAAGGTATGTCCTGTAAACATACAGGAATTTAGTTAAAAATCAGTATTAGAAAGATCTCTGGAAAAATTCTCAGATATTTATAAACTAAATAACATAATTCCAAGTAACTTTTAAGTCAAAGAAGACACTAATAGGGAAATTTGAAAGTGTTTTGAGCTGAATGAAAACGAAAACACAACATAAGAAAAGTTGTAAGGATGTCTCTAAAACAAAACTCTGGGGAAAACAAAACTCAGAAAAGAAGGAAGGTGTTAAAGCAATGGTCTAAGTTTCCACCTTAAGAAAACAGAAAATACAGTGCAATTTACCAAAAATAAATAGAAGAACAAAAATAATAAAAAGAGTATAAATTAATGAATTAATAAAATAGAAAACAAAAAATAGAGAAAAATCAATAAAACCAAATGTGATTCATTGAGATTAATAGAATTGATAAACTTGTAGCTAGACTAATCAGGGAAATAAGGGAAAAGAGAAGGAAGGGGTGGGGAACTCCGGATGTTTTAAACATAAGAGGCATTGTTTTTGTGTTTCTGCATGCATTGAGTCTTTGGAGGACAAGTTTATCTGCCTGGGATGAACTATCTATCCATCCATTTCTTCATCCAATTAATCAACAATTTTATTGCTGATTATACTTATGCATCAATTTCTGTTCCAGATGATTAGTCACAGAGCAAGATATATGAGGTCATTGTTCTCACAGAGCTTACATTTTTCTTGAGGGTGGGATGGTGGTTGGAAGATTTAGAAAAAATGTAAACCAATAAATTAGACAACTTTTAAGTGGAGATCTGAACAAAAAGGAGTCATTCATGAAAAGATTTGGAGAAAGAATACAGATAAGGGAACAATCATTGCCAAGGCTGTAAGTTGGAAATGAGCTTGAACAAAAAGATGACCAGTACATTAAAGTCAGTGAAAAGATGGCTGGAGAGACAGAGGGCAAGAATGGGAATGGTTCATAAGTCAGAGTGAGGAGTTTGAATTTCATTCTAAATGTGATAAGACATCATTAGAAGGTTTTTTTTTGCTGTTGTTGTTCAATCATGGTTGTGTACATAAATGCAATCATGGAGTACAATGTGCTGGTTTTATATAAAGTTTGAAATATTTTCATCAAACTGGTTGACATAGCTTTCATGGCATTTTCTTAGTTATTGTGTACAGACATTTATATTCTACATTTAGTAAGTTTCACCTGTACCCTTCTAAGATGCACCATAAGTGTGGACCCAACAATTACTCTCCCTCCACCCATCCTGCCCCCTCCCCTCCCTTGCCCCTATCCCCATATTCTTGTGCTATAATTGGTTTATAGCATTCATATGAAAGTTATAAATTAGTTTCATAGTAGGGCTGAGTACATTGGATACTTTTTCTTCCATTCTTGAGCTACTTTGCTAAGAAGAATATTTTCCAGCTCCATCCATGTCAACATGAAAGAGGTAAAGTCTCCATCTTTCTTTAAGGCTGCATAATATTCTGTGGTGTACATATACCACAATTTATTAATCCATTGTGGGTTGATGGGCACGTGGGCTTTTTCCATGACTTAGCCATTATGAATTGGGCTGCAATAAACATTCTGGTACAGATATCTTTGTTATAAGGTGATTTTTGGTCTTCTGGATATATACCTAGTAGAGGAATTATAGGATTGAATGGCAGTTCTATTTTTAGATTTCTAAGTATTCTCCAGATGTCTTTCCAAAAGGACCATATTAATTTGTATTACCACTAGCAATGTAGTAGTGTTCCCTTTTCTCTACATCCACACCAGCATCTCTGGTTTTGTGATTTTGTGATGTGAACTAATCTTATTGGAGTTAGGTGATATCTCAAAGTAGTTTTGATTTGCATTTCTCTGATGATTAAGGATGATGAGCATTTTTTCATGTGTCTGTAGGCTGTGCACCTGTCTTCTTTGAAGTTTCTCTTCAGGTCCTTTGCCTACTCTGGAATGGGATCACTTGTTCTTTTCTTGCTAATACGTTTGAGTTCTCTGTGTATTCTGGATATTAACATTAAAAGGTTTTAAATGAGAGAGAAAAGGTAACCTTTTTTAAATTCTAAAAGTATTAGTAGGAAATGGAAAATGGATTTTAGTGGGGGAAGGATGTGAACTAGAAAACCAGTCCAGGATAATGTTGGCTTAGACAAGTAAGGTAGTATCACCAGATAGAAGAGAAGCTGATGGATTTCAGATGGGAGTAGTTATATATCTCTATGATGTAACCTTCCTCATCAGAGACATTTTATTGCCCTGCTGTATATATCTTATATTCATCGTGTCAACTAACTAAGGAATAATGGAGTTCATAAATTTGGAAAGGAGAACTTTATTTGTCATAAAGGGTTATTAGCCTGCAGGCTGGCCATCTTGCAGGCTAGGAAGCCATAGCTTCAGGCAGAAGCTGAGAGCTTACCCTTTGAGGAAAAGGTCACAGGAACAGGAATTTATGCTGAACATGCATACATATTTAGCAAACTATAGAAGGAAGCATGGATATTTACAAAAGGAGAAACAAGGACATACAGAAAATGTCAGCATTAGCCTGATCTAAGGGAGGAGTTTTCCAGCCCTCTAACATCAGAAAGTGAAGCAGACAAAACAAAGACACTTACTACGTGTCTACTATAGACTGGTCAGAAAAACTGCCTCAGTGGCCTCTCCTCAGGAAGGAATGCTAGTCAGCTGTCGCGTCAAAACCAAAAAAGGGAAGAGCAGTGCTAGGCAGCTGATTGAATTCAGTGGTGGAGAAAGTCTTTTCAAAAGGTTGGTTCTGTTTAAAAAAGAGAAAAAAGCCTAAGGTCGGTAAACAAGGGAGGGGGTGTAATGAGGGACGTCTGACCTCTCATCCCATCATGACCAGGAACTCAATTTTAAGCTTCCTCTGGGGTCCCCTTGGCCAAGAAAGGGTCCATTTGTTCAGTTGGGGGGCTTTGTGTTTTATTTTTATTTCTCAGTCTGACCACAGAAACTGGGACACAGACAGAATAACATATATAAAATCTCTGCTTTGAATGTCAAGGTTCTATCTATAGAATTGATCTATGTACACAAAAAGAAAATGTCAATAAATTTCCTTGGCAGCATTCCTTTAAAATTCCATTATACAACCTCCATATGGGCATCTGCAGACAGCTCTCCACGGACAGTCCTGAAGATGCAATGGGATCCTTTTAGCACAGATGTCAGGAAACAGGAGTGACTTTCCGATCATAGGCCGATAGTGTCATATTTCACTTTTACTAACTGGCATTTCATTTGACTTCACCCTCAGGTTGATAGACTATGGCCATTTCTTGAGCCCATCAAGTCATAATCATGACATAATCTGGAGATAAGCAAAAAGCCAACTCTTTCCTATGAATGAAGAATCCTCTTTCAACTCCTCCTTTAGCTCACACTTTACTGGCCAGAATCAAGTTACCTGGCTTTTCTTACAAAATGCAAAGGGAATGGGATTTCCATGATGGGCTGCAAACTCTGCCTAGCACTGGGGATGATGTCATCTTCCTCCATGTTATCACTGGTGATGGTGATGGAGGTAAGATCTTTGAACACAAAGGAAGGAAGAAATGAGAAGGAATGTTGTGCTGGAGGATTTTTCTGTGGAGGCTTGTAACAGCAAACTGCTAAATTCAGAAATTTTTAATGCTGGTGGTTAAACACAGCCATTATCAAAAGTTAAATCACAGGGCGGCGCTTGTGGCTCAGTGGGTAGGGTTCCAGCCTCACATACCGAAGGTGGTGGGTTCAAACCTGGCCCTGGCCAAACTGCAACAAAAAAATAGCCAGGCGTTGTAGTGGGCATCTATAGTCCTAGCTACTGGGGAGGTTGATGCAAGAGAATCACCCAAGCCCAGGAGTTGGAGGTTGCTGTGAGCTGGGTGATGCCACGGCACTCTACTGAGGGCGATAAAGTGAGACTCTGTCTCTACACACACACACAAAAAGTTAAATTACAATTTTTTTGAAAAAACATAAATTATATAAACTTACAATTAACCTTTATTAAATCAAAGATGATACTCAAAAGTCATCATTTCCTAATTCTTTTCATTACATCACACTATGACCTATGCTGTCAATGTTATTTATAATTGTTGCATCCATGTGGTAAAAATTCTACACACTTGTGAGCTAGTGTGCATCTTCTCCCAACTCTGTATTCAGTGACATCACATTAGTTCTTCAAAAGAAGAAAACAGGGCAAGTATTTATAGCATGGAAATAGTCAAATACTACAAAATCAGGGCCTGATTTATTGTTTTGTTGATCATTTAGATTTAAGGTAGTGTTGGAGAAAGTCTTAGAAGTGCAGATTAAATTTAAAAATGTGAAAAAAAAATAAAAAAAATAAATAAATAAAAATGTGTTGTATTTTTAGCCCTTATACTGTGAAGTATTCTTTCAGTTTTCAAAGTCATTATCTGAACCAGTACTAGCTCACACCATAGACAAATGAGTGAAAGTCTAATACATATCTTCATTTCACTTTCATATTATTTAACATAAATTAAAATATTGACCAGACCAGATCAGAGCTACACTCATTTTTTAATTGCAGCACATTATAATGATGAATATAAGCACTCAGGAAAAAAAACCAAAAAAAACATTCTGTGGGGTCTGGGGGTGGTGGCTCACGCCTGTAATCCCAACATTTGGGAGGCCAAGATGGTTGGATTGCATGAGCTCACAGGTTCGAGACCAGCCTGAGCTAGAGCGAGACCTCATCTCTAAAAATAGCTGGGTGTTGTGGTGGGTGCCTGTAGTCCCAGCTACTTGGGAGGCTGAAGCAAGAGAATCACTTGAGCCCAAGAGTCTGAGGTTGCTGTGAGCAATAAAGCCACAGCACTCTAACAAGGATGACAAAGTGAGATTCCGTCTCAAAAAAACAAAAAACAAGCATTCTGTGAGAATCAATTGGCTTAGCAGAATTGACCATTATAAATATTGTATAGTTCATTGCTATGACTTATATAATGCACATCCTTTGTATTAGTAAAATGTGTAATACCTTATATATAAATGAGTAGATTATATACAATATATTCTATATATCATATAGAATTATATATACATGCATATATATATATATATACACACAGACAGACATATATATATATATACATACACACATGCACACATATAGTTTCCCAGGCTCCCCAGTGAGCTAGTTATTAAATATCTACCAGCACAGCACTAGAACTACCAATATAATTACTACAACATCTTTGATGACAAATCAACATAAATTAATTTTGTTTGGGTACCATTTAGGAAACATATTGACCTGGTTTTAGGTCTCCTGAATAAACTTAAAAACAGATTTAAAATGGTTCACTAAGGTTATTTTTGTGGTGGTAGGGATTTGAATAGACAACTTTGTTTTGCATTAATTTCCTGGAGATTGCAGCAAATCTGTGAGGTTCATATCCCTTTTGAGTCTGTAGGTCAAAGCAACTCAAGTTCCTGGAAATGGTAAGCTACACTGATAAAGAGGTTTACCATAACCACATTATTTTCTCTGATTATGATGAATCATTTTGGCCCCTGCTGAGAGACAAGTGTTCAATCCGGAGGGAGCTCAGTTCTGTGCTGAGCCCCAAAGGAACTGAGAAATTTTATTTATAGACTGTTTTTTCTTCCTTTTTGGCTAGCTTTTCCCTGAGTAAAGATAAATACGTACCTCTGTTCTATACTTTATCATTTTACTCAGTGGTAGGTGGAGGTTTTGGCCTTTGAGAATGCATGTTAAAATCTGACTCTGTTCCAAGGCCATACATGATCAGGGCCTGGTTCTCCCTGGGTAAGTGGTACCCTGGGCTTTATTCCTGAGTGATGGGTTCTCATCTCAGTAAATATGATATATGTTGAAATGAGGAATGGAGAGAATGAAGTGAGGACTGAAGACCATCCTGAATGATTTTCTCCATAACCTTATTTCTCTTTATTGCTTATCACAATAGTGCTTATCTTCTAGGCTCTCAACATAGTTACACAAATCTTGTCATCTCATCCGTGGCTATTGTTTTTGTTATTGTTATATGATGATATTATTAGCATAAAGAAAGGACAGTTGTTTATTGATCTTCAGCTATCCATTGAACACTAGGTCAAATAGTTACCTATTTCTTCTCTAATCCCCAGAACAGCTACACTGATACTGATAATCACTTTCTTTTTACAAAGAAGAAAACTGAAATCCAAAGAGATTTAATAATCAACGTTTTAACCAGAGCCTGTCTGACTCCCAAACTTCCATTTTTCCCAGTATAGTAGTATTTATCTCTTTCATCAATAACTTATCATAACTAGAATCCTGTTGGTGGAACATGTTAAATGATAAGAAATGGTAGAAGTTGCATTTGAGTTATGTTAGCCAATAATCCATATGTGACATTCTTACCTTCCACTTGACCATTTGCCCAAAGGTTACTTGATGGAGCTGATAATAAACACACTTTTGGTGTCCTCACAAAGGTCAGGTGGAGCCAAGGCAATATGTGTACAGAGATTCTTCCTGAGAACCAGATAGCTATCTGAGCATACTGGGACGCAAGTCTTCTGTTTCATTGACCTCCGGTATCTGTTTTTAGTAGAGATTAGGTCTTGTTCTTGCTGAAGCTGATCTTGAAATAATGAGCTCAAGAGATCCTTCTGCCTTGGACTCCTAGAGTGCTTGCACTACATGTGGCAGCCACCACACTTGGGCCTGACCTCTGGTATTTCATTCTAGGAAAGTATGCTGCTTTAAATTCTTACACAGGGGATTTTCAGGTTCAGCAGGTAGGTGGCATCCTATAGAAGTCCAGCAGTACTAGAAACAAAATGTGCTCTGTGTGAAAAAAATGCATTAGGTATAAGGACAACCAAATAAAGAGCAAGCACAATCCTTCATCAACACAATCCTTTACTATTACAAAACATCTTTATTCTAAATCTCTGAGCTCCAGAACAAATAAAAAGGACCAATTCATGAACATACAACCATGCAGTTCCTGGCATACACAACTACAAGGTGTTATGACTAGAGAGAGAGAGGTTATTTGGAACATATTTTTACTTCCATGGATTGGTTCTAAATATCAGAATCAAAACCAGCTGGGGGGAGGGTGCTTTATATCATAAAAATTGAGATGTTCCTCCAAGATGCAACTGGGTTTGGCCTCATCCAATGGCCATGCACACATATTTGAAATGAGGAAGGGGAGCATCCTGGAAATAAAAGAAGCATCCTTAAAGAGCAACAAAGCCTAAGGCAGTATATTCAAAGGTTTCCCTCATGTACCTACTAAAAGAATTATGAAACTAGATGACTTAACTCCCATGAATTTTAAATTTACAAGTTTGACCATATTTTTATGTAGTTGCAAAAGATGTAGTTTCTGATACTGTAATGCAGACTGTGCACTTCAAGATCTTTTCAATGAAACTTTGAAGCTACCCAGTAAGCACATTCAACTTAATGAAAATACCCACTATGGTCTAGCGGACAGAGCAAGTCCTTGTTTTTAGACTCTTAAGGAAATCTGGATGATAATATCAGAAAAGAAAGTAGCTTAAAAAGTTCAAATAAATTATTCAATATGTATTCCCTCTTGACAACTTTCATCTGAATCTTAACTCTGAGAAGGAGAAAGATCTTGAGAGAGCATAGGGTGTGCTGCCAGGATGGCATGAAGCCATTAATGTTCTTTTCTTTTTTTGTGAGATAGACTCTTACTCTGGGCTATGGCATCATTGTAGCTCATAGCAACCTCAAACTCCTGGGCTCAAGTGATTCTCTTGCTTCAATCTCCCAGGTAGCTGGGACTACAGGCACCTGCTACAACACACAGCTAGTTTTTCTATTTTTAGTAGGGACAGGGTCTGGCTTTTGCTTAGGCTGGTCTTGAACTCCTGAACTCAAACATTCCACCCACTTCAGCTGCTCAGAGTGCTAAGATTACAGGCACAAGCATAGTGCCCAGCCACCATCAATGCTCCTCATCCAGCCTTTCTTGGGGGCTCTCCATATCAAGTGATGTGTTTTTGATTTGTTCCTTTGTTTTTGCTCCCCAAACCAATGGACCCCAGTAGAATTGGGTATGGCTGGTCCCAAGGCTTTATTGTTAAAGTAGAACAGGGTTTATGGTTTAAGTGGATATGGGAAAGGGGACCACCCTGCAACCGCAGAAGAGCTCTCTGGCACAACATTTTCCCTCTTTCCTTCTTTTCTTGCTCCTTTCCTTCTTTATTCCCTCCTTTCATCAACTAGTAAAGGGTAGTGAGTACCTCCTTCTTCTCCATTTCTTAATGCTGCTATAGCCATTAAAAACCTTCCCTCAACAAAAGGGAAAGAAATCTCTACTTGTCATATTTTGGCTGACATACAGATTCTCTCCCTCCAGTGAGGCATGACACACAGGTGACTATAGTGTCAGAACCCCTTACTTTTACAACCTCTTCCAGGGTCTTCAGAGGGTCCCTAATATGTTACAATGCCATATATTTTTGAAGTTTTTTCAAATAAAAGCATTTTGGTATTCTCTTGCTTAAAAATGACTCCCTTCCCCTAATGGTATAAGCTTTCCTCCCCATTAGAGTTTCCAGATTTAGCAAATAAAAATTCAGGACACCTAGTTAAATTTGAACCTCAGATAAATAATTCCTTTTTTTTTTTTTTTTGTAGAGACAGAGTCTTACTTTATCGCCCTTGGTAGAGTGCCATGGCGTCACACAGCACATCAACCTCCAACTCCTGGGCTTAGGCAATTCTCTTGCCTCAGCATAGCAAGTAGCTGGGACTACAGGTGCCTGCCACAATGCCTGACTATTTTCTTGTTGCAGTTTGGCCAGGGCTGGTTTGAACTCGCCACCCTCAGTATATGGGGCCAACACCCTGCCCACTGAGCAATAGGCGCCACCCAGAGAAATAATTCTTTATTATCCCAAATAAGCTTGGGACATACTTATACTAAAAAAAATTTATTGTTGTTGGGTTTTTTTTTTTGAGACAGAGTCTCACTTTGTCATCCTTGATAGATTGCTGTGGTGTCATAGCTCACAGCGACCTTGTGGGTTCAAGCCATTCTCTTGCCTCGGTCTCCAAGTAGTTGGGACTACCGGCACCCACCACAACACTTGGCTATTTTTAGAGGTGAGTTCTCCTCTGGCTCAGGCTGGTCTTGAGCCTGTGACTTCAGGCAATCCACCTGCCTCGGCCTCCCAAGTGCTGGGATTACAGGCATGAGCCACCATGCCTGGCCTTAAAAAAAATTTACTGTTAATCTAAAATTCAAATTTAACCAGGCATCCTGAATTTTGTCTAGCGGCAGCACTATGACCCACCCAACCTGAATCTTCCTATTTAGATATGGAACAGCAAGGTAAGCCTTCTGATTCTGAACTAGGTAAAGATGTCTTTGGATTTCCTATTGTAAACTCTTCTTGAACTGTAATTTAAGAGTTTGAAGGATCCATGTTGACTGATCTTATGCAACTTTATTTTTTAGCACATTTTTTGCTACAAAAACATGGATCAAAATAATTTCCCAACTCTGTAGGGAAATGAGAAACTCCACCTGTTCTTTAGCGAGAGACAAGTGAACTGTGAAATGTCACTGTAGTGCTTTGTGTTGGGATCCAGCCTGGAATATGTGAGTTTGGAGAGGAAATGCAGCAAGTGGTTACAGAGAAATAATAACTGGTGGGGGAAAAGGGTGTTGTGGCCCAAGAGGATGCGGGTTGAGATAGGAAGCACAAGACAGTGTTTCTTCAATATCATGGACTCCCGACCTACAGTGAGAGCTGATTTTCCACACTGACCCAATACACACATGTATAAGTGATTAAAACAAAAGCTCCAAGAAACATTAGCCATCATTTCATATATAATTACTACATGTGATGCACAATGATGTTTTCTAATGTATTTCACTAAAATAAAAGATCTGATTGCACTTAATTGATTTCACAGCCCACTAATAGGTTATGATTTGCAGTTTTAAAAAAGTAATTGGTCAGGGAACTGGTTGAGGTAGGCCTATCAGAGAAAGAGTTTGCATCAGGGCATCAGTCAAGCAGCTTTCTTCATGGAGAAAATTCTTCTCTGGAAAGTGTTAACTAAACAGCATGCCTAGTGACATGGTTGATTTATATTCTGGTGTCCTATCCTGACACCAGTTTGCAGGTGGGTACCAGTCCTCTGATGAACCTTGAGAAGCAGTATGTGCTACAGTGTGTCACAGAAGAGATGAGCTCATCCCATAGAGTGGGGGTGTAGGGCTTCACTGAAGGGGTGGTGCACAGAGATTGAGGAGAGGGAAGGAAGAATGAGTGGTGAGTGACTGTTGGAATGTCCAAGAATGCTCATTTCTGAGACCCAAGGGCCTGCTTTGGAAAAAGTAGAGACATTTTTTCAGGGTCCCTCATTACTTATGAAGGAAGTCCCTTTCAGTTAACCAGCTTAACAATAGCTTAACAACCCTACCCATAAAAGGGTAGGGTTGGAGAAAATGTGAAGATTTTACTACAAATAATTATACTAATTTCCCTTACCCTGGATAAAGTAAACTCAGTCTCTGGTTTTCTATATTGTCTGTGTCAAAACCTCTCCTTTCTCCTCAAATTACCAAATCTTTCATCTGCTCTCTTCATTCTAGAGCAGTGTTTTTCAACCTTTTCTTTTTTTAAAATCTCACTCGAACTTATTGTTGAACTTCTGCAGCATACTTAAATTATGTTGATAAAAAGAGAAAAAAGAATATACTTACTGCGTTTTAAACTTCTTTCAAAAATAATTCAATTAATGTTCTTGACAAATTTTCATGGCACACCTAAGATCCTCTTATGGTATACCAATTGAAAATCACTGATCTAGATTAATGACTTTGGTTTAGACTTCATAGAGATAACAGGATCCATGAGAAGGGAATTCCTTCTCTATCAAATTTGTCAGTACCATCCTCAACCTCCTCTCCCCAAAAATATGCTATATGTTGACAAGGGGGATAATGGGAACCTCCACTACCCACACAATGGGTCTACAGTTCCTAAACTCTTGATGTAAACTCTAGATTATATTGCCATGTTCATCAATAAAAGCAAAAACAGGCAAGAAACAGTTAATATAGCTCCACTTTGGCTGCCAAACAGCCTTATTCCAACTGCACTCTAAACTCTGTATATGAGAAGAAAAGAACTCAAAAGCACAAGGCCAAATCTATCTTTTTAAGTTCATAAATATTTATCCACTCCTCTGGAAAATGGTCTCTCTGTTATATTGCTTGGTAGAAACTATCAAATACTAATCTTTCCATTTGTGATCAGATCCTATACCCCTTGATGTTTCAGGCACTTGAGTTATGAATGGCAATCCCTCTCCTGCACCCTCAGTCACCTCTTCTCTACAAAAGCCTGTTCCAAACATTTAGATACACTAAAGTATATCCTGTCTTAGAAAACTGGCTTCCAGGGGTGGCACCTGTGGCTCAACGAGTAGGGCGCTGGCCCCATATACTGAAGGTGGCGGGTTCAAACCCGGCCTCAGCTGAACTACAAAACAGAAAAATAGCTGGGCGTTGTGGCGGGCGCTTATAGTCCCAGCTACTTGGGAGGCTGAGGCAAGAGAATCACCTAAGCCCAGGAGTTGGAGGTTGCTGTGAGCTGTGTGATGCCATGGCACTCTACCGAAGGTGATAAAGTGAGACTCTGTCTCTACAAAATAAATAAATAAATAAATAAAATAATAAAAAAAAAGTTAAAAAATGAAAAAAAAAGAAAACTGGCTTCCATTTATCCCACATCCCCTCCAATTACTGTACTCTTTTTCTACTCCGGTTCACAGATAAATCCATTATCTTTTGAGTGGAGCATTTAAACCATTTATGCTTAGTGTTAATATTGATATATGAGACTTTGCTCTTCTCATATTGTTAGTTGATTTCTAGTTGTTTTCTAAATTCTTTGTTTCTTTTTCTCTGTCTTTTTGTCTTTGTTGTCAGACTTCTGTCATGTGGCTATTTATTCCTTGCCCTACCTCCTCCTGCTTTATTAGACCTTTGAGTTTTATATTTTTGTGATGATGAATGTTGACCTTTCATTTCCTTGTTTAAGACACTTTTGAGCACTTCCTGTGGGGCTAGTCTAGTGGAGACAAATTCTCTCAGTGTTTGCTTCCCTGCAAAGGCTTTAGTTCTCCTTCATTTATGTAGCTTATTTTTGTAGGATATAAAATTCTTGGCTGATAGTTTTTTCTTTCAGCACTTTAAAAATGCTTTCCCATTCTCTCCTGGCCTATCTGAAATCTTAGAATTATTTCAATTTTTGGCCAGGCCTGGGTTTGAACCTGCTACCTCCAGTTTATGGGGCAGCACCCTACTCCTTGAGCCATAGGCACCGTCCTAGAAATCTTAGAATTCTTAAGGTGAGTCCTTTCTTTTTTAAGGTAAAATATTTAAAAGGTAAAAGTCTTCATCTTTCTTTCAGAGTTAAGTTTTTCTTGAATAATTTTCCTTCAGGTCATACACATCTCTACTATGTCCTCTCAGTCATGTCTCTAACCTGCTGAATGTTCCAGGAAGTTAAGAACTTCCTTTATCTCAGATGCTCTATTTCCTTATCTATGAAATAAAATGGTCTAACTTAATTATCATTATCATTCTTTATAGCTTAGAAAAACCACATAGTTCTAAACATCTCCATGTGTGAATCATATTTCCAAGGCCAAGAAAATAGCCATCTGAAATTTTTTTTCCTGGATCAAAGGACTCTCAAGGGCTCTATTTGAAGAAAAAAGAAAGAAGTAAAATGACTCTCTTGATACAGAGTTAGGTCAGTTTTATTTTAGCCAAAGAAGAGATTCAACATCTGAGAATGGCAGATCTCAGGGGTTTTCCTCCTGAGCACCATTGGGTAAATCCAGGGACCATTTGACAAGGAAATAAGGTCACTATTTTTAAATCAACAGAAAAAGAGCAGAGCAGCAAGATATAAAGATGATTTATCCTGGCCAGAGGGCATAAAATTGACTGGAGAAACTAATCGAATCAGACTTGATAAAGCTGATGCTGCTTTATATCCCCTGTGCCTAGAAGCCTTGTCAGAGCTGGTCTACTATCCATCCTGATTTAGGATACAGGCTGACTCCTCCACCTAATCTAGCTGCATGCATTTCAATTATTGATTGTTGTTGATGATTTTTCAAATTTTTACTATTAAATGTAACACAAGGCTTATGATGATGCTAAGTGTGACAAAAGGCCAATGTCCATTTAAGGGAATCTGCTCTCAGGAAAACATGGAATCCCCAGCTAGGGCTGGTTCTGACTCTCAAGGTCCTCTTCTCTTTCTCCCTCTCTGCCTCCCCCACATCCCTCGAGGCAAGAACGGCTGCTGCCAGGTTGGCTCCTTGGCTCACCCATCCCAAAGTAGCCTGAAGCTACAGTGCAGCAGGAAGTTAGCCTGGTATCCTGTCCTCATTCTTCCCAGCCCAGCTGTGGCCCAGTACTGCTGCAGGCAGCCATATTGACATCTGGTTTATAGAGTGGCAAGGCTGGAGTCTCTCAAGTCTAGAGCTACCCAGTCCAGCTAGCTGTGGCCAGGGAATAAAATAAGGGTCAGGTCTGGGTTGCCCCAAAGGGTCACTAGATATTTGTATCAGTCTGAACCTTTTCATCTCAGTTGGAGAATGAACAGTAAAGACCTGGGACTCAGGACGGTTGAGTTCACTGCATATTTAATGATTATCTGTACCCAGGGTACAAGATGAGTGAGGTGGCCCAAAGGGAATAAGGACACAGATTCTGTATTTGAAGAGTTCACAGCCTCCTGTGTGAGATTTTATGCAAACAAATACTTTCAATAAAACAGGATAAGCGATAATATAAAAATATGCACAGGTTGCTGTGGGAGCCTAGAGGAATGATTTGCGATCACAGGATCTGTCATTTGAACTGTGTCATGAAAGATGAGGAGAAGCAAGTCAGAAAGAGAGCCAGAAAGAGAGAATAACACATAACTAGCAGGAATTTCAGGCAGCTTGGTACAGGGCTTGGGAGACACACAGCTGGAGAGGGAGATGGCAGCCAGGTTGTGGAGGGACTGGAATGCTTTGGTCAGGAAAGTGAGCTTTCCTTTTATGAAGGATTTTGAGTAAGGAAATTATATTGCCTAGTTGCACAGATAGATCCCTTTGGTGCAGGGAGAGCACGGGTTTAAGGAGAGTGAGACTAAAGGCAAGTAGATTCATTACACTGTGCAAAGATACTTGTGCTCCCATGCAGTGGTATTAAGGGTAGTAGGAAAGAGTGGAGGTAAGATCAGAAGAACTAGAAGAATTTGATGATGGACTGAATATAGAGGGTAAAATGGTAAAGCAGAGAGATTTGCCTAGAATGACAGCCAGGTTTATTTCCCGAGTGACATGAACAAATCTACATTTCTCAAATTATGTGCCTTGTAACACCATCTCTATTTGCTCTGATGAAGTATTATGTGAAAAGTTTCTCCATCCTCTGACAAGTTCAAGAACAGAACTGAAGTAGATTTCTCTACTGCAGAACTTCTCAGAGCCTTTCATATGTTGTTAATAATAATAATACAATAATCCTCATCATTATTTTAAGCAGTTATATAAACTCCACTTACTGTGCATTCTTTGAGGAAACTGGAAGGAAGCACGGTCCCTGAGAAAATTGTTCTGAAACTTGAAAGTGATATGTGAGCAAGTATATGAAAGCAAACCAACAAGGTAGTGATATGGGTTATAAAGCAAAAAGCTCCTAATACAGGTGATGTGAGCCAAAGGTGTTGCAAGAAAGGGACAAGTAGAAAGCTAAATATTTGATATGCTTGTCGCAGGTTCCAGTAACAACACCATGGGGCATGTATTTTGTACCTACTTTACATATAAGGAAAAAAAACTGGGACTCATAAAGGTTAAATAACTAAACAAAACTCACATCTAGTGAATGGTAGACTATCCCTCTTAGCAAGGGAAAGATACAGAATGTGATGTCTCTCAAACTCAGGTGACCACAGAACCTTGTGTTTATGGAGCATCTCATGGTATCAGTGGCACTTGGAACACATTTGGTAGAGAAGAGTGCTATTTACTAAGATCAGAAGTACGTGTTCATTAGAGGAAAATCACATGTGTGCAAGTCATGGTAATATAAGGTTAAAACTTGCTGTAATGGAAATATTGCTGATATATTATGGAAATCCAAGGTAGGTCAGAGATTATTGTCAATATTGGTGTTCAGGAAAAGATGTTATTAGTGGCAAGTAACAGAAGATTCAACTAGAATTAGCAAAACAGAGAAATGTATTAAACCACATAACAAAAGACGAGAGGTAGAACAATTGCACTGCTGATTAACACATTTGTGACTCAATATCATCAAGGATGCATGTCCTTTTCTGCTTTGTAATTCTCAATGGGTTAACTTGTCCTCCTGTGCAGAATGTTGTGAGAGGACTGAAACTGAGCACTGGCTTCTCATCTGGGCTCTTAGCAATGAGTAGTTGAAGAAGGGAGATGAAGCCACTGATGTTACTAAGAAAGCATCTCTATAGACGCCAAGAAGAAAGTAATGCACCACCAAAGAGCATTTCAAACATTTCTTGAGTCCATTGCCACCTACAAATTGAGCCAGGAAAGTGAACTCAGATACAGAGCATTTGGGTTGAGAAAGATGAAGCTGCCAGGAGCAAACAGACAGCTGGTGCTCAGCTGAGCATGCCACAGGGAAGTCGCACCTCTGTGGGGGCTGTTCCTCAAGCTGATTGTGAGGCCCGGAGTAGACACAGAGATGATAAAAGGGTGTCATCAGTTCCCTGGTGGGTTGTGTGATAGACACGGGGCCTCAGAAAGGAGGTATGCTGGGTGCGCAATCAGCTAGTTCTCAAAAATCTTATTGTTGTCTTCATATCTGAGTGATCAAAACACTTCAGAAGTATCTGGACCAGGTGAGATCTACCTCTAGGTCAGGTTGTTTCTAAGAATCAAGGTAAGTATTCTGTCTTATTGAAGCTCATTTTCAAATTGCAAAAGCCATTGGTAAATTGTAAGTCCCCCTATAAATGGTGTCCCCTGTTATTAAGAAATTTATTGAATGAGTCCTTGGAATGCACCTTGGAGAAAAGAAAATGCACAACAACAGCAATAACAACAACAAATTGGGGATTGAAAATAAAGGAAATGTAAAAGAGAGTAAATATGGGATAACTTAAATAATAGAAAATAGGAAAATCTGACCAAGAGAATATCTCTGATGTAAATTTTCTTGTAGATACCTTCTGTTTTCCAGTAGAGGTGAGGTAGAGCTGCTGTGTTCTCATTTTCTGAAGCATTCACTGTAATAGGACAAGTGAAGTCAGAAGCCATCTCACACCGCAGCCTTTGGAAAAGCTCTACACCAGTGGTTCACAACCTTCCTAATGTCACGACCCACAGGTTGAGAACCGCTGCTCTACACAGTCTGATAGTTTGGAGTTTCCAGTTTTAAGGCAAAAGATGCCAATAAAAGTGTACAAAGTTCAGATTCCATCTGCTGGTGTTGAAAGGATCGCTATGTTGAAGAGAAAATTTTTCAAAAGCAGGACAGCTCTAACTACAAAATGACATCAGAAAGGGGTTGCAGAGGAGGCATGTGAAGACTGAAGTCCTAAAAACGAAAACCAGGCACTGGGGAATGTGGTGGAGAGGCGTCCAAGGTTTATGGCACACACCACTGCTGCACTAAGTGCTTTCATATGTCAAATTGTTTAATCGGGAAGGTATAATTTCAAAGCCACATCAAGTAGCATTTAGGCTTATAAAACAGAATTTATGTTTCAGGCTAAAAGCAATCTCAAATTCAGGAGGAAGCCACACAAAGCCTGCCCGAGAGACAGACGTGGGAAGCAGGGCTGTAGCAACAGTGCATCTCAGAATGGTCTGTAACAGCCAATTCTTGGACAAGGTTATGGGAAAAACACCATTGGATATATATGTTGTGATCATAAGGAAAGAGATTCTTTGGGTCTTATTAAAAGCCGGGTCTGGGCTCAGGGGGATTTCTTTGCCCTCCTTTCATGTTACACGTGGAGGAGGCTATCGCTTCTTGCTCTACCAACTCCTCCCTCTCCTCTTCAGAAGAGGAATAGCTTAGATGATTGATAAGCTTGGAAGAAGCTGAAAGTTCCTGTCTCAGCCCCTTCCTCCTTCCTCTTTGGGGATCTGCTACCCATGGAGAACACACATCTCACTCAGCTCCTCCACGGTGCCCAGAGGGGAGAGCTGTGTGCCTGGCCTTGCCATTGACTGATAGGAAAGCCAAGTTGCACTTGGAATGTGTGTTAGGGAATCCATTATTGTGACACAGGTAAACCATGTCCTCTAAGTCCAACTGACCTGTAGCAGAAACACAGGTGATTTTTTTTTTTTTTTGGAGACATAGCCTCAAGCTGTTGCCCTGGGTAGAGTGCAGTGGCATCACCGCTCACAGCAATCTCCCACTCCTGGGCTTAAGCGATTATCTTGCCTCAGCCTCCCAAGTAGCTGGAACCACAGGCACCCACCACAACACCCAGCTATTTTCTGGTTGTAACTGTCATTGTTTGGCAGACCTGGGCTGGATTCGAACACACCAACTCTGGTGTATGTGGCTGGCACCTTAGCCACTTAAGGTACAGGCACCAAGCCAACACAGGTGATATTTTTATTTCTACCTAAGTCCTGCATTCATATCTCAATTGTTTCTAAACATAAGGAGGTATATGTTTGTGTGTAGGGGGGGAGGGATACTATTTCTAATCCCCTGAAATCCTTATACTAGACAGGGAGTGAAGAAGAAGAACCAGAATCAAAACTTTGAAAAATGTAATCAAATGTAGTAGGGTTTTGGGGGGGTTGGGAGGAGACAGAGTTTTGCTTTGCACCCCCGCTAGATTGCAGTGGTGTCATCATAGCTCACTGCAACCTCAAACTCCAGGGCTTAAGCAATCCTCTTCCTTCAGCCTTCCTGTAGCTGAGACTACAGAAGTACTATCATACCTGGCTAATTTTTCTATTTTTTGTACAAACAGGTCTTACTTTTAATCAGGTTGGTGTTGAACTCCTGAACTTAAGTGATCCTCCTGCCTTGGCCTCTCAGATTACAGGCATGGATGCCTGTAAACGCTAGGATTACAGGCATGAGCCACCACACTTAGCCCCGAATGTAGCAGGTTTACCTGTAGATTCTGATGCAGATGTGGAGAGAAGGAAACACTTTTACACTCTTGGTGAGATTGCAAATTAATACAGCCTGCAGATTCTGATGCAGATGTGGAGAGAAGGGAACATTTTATACTGTTGGTCAGATTGCAAATTAACACAGCTTTTTTGGAAAGAAGTATGGAGAATCCTCAAATAACTCAAAATAGACCTTCCATTTGATCCCACAATCCGGTTACTAGGTATCTACCCAGAATTAAAAAATCATTTTATCATAAGATATTTGTACTAGATTGTTTATTACAGCTCAATTTACAATCACCAAGATGTGGAATCAACCCAAGTGCCCATCAACCCATGAATAGATTAATAAACTGTGGTATATGTATACTATGAAATACAAGTTAGCCATAAAAAGATGGAGACTTTACCTCTTTTGTATTAACCTGGGTAGAGTTGGAGAACATGCTCTTTAGTAAAGTATCACAAGAATGGAAAAGAAAGCATCTAGTGTACTCAATACTAATATGAAGCCAGTAGATGAAATAATACACACTCACACAAAAGGAAAACTCCATTTAATTCAAACTGGGGGGAGGGGGAGGATGAAGATGGGGAAGGGAAATTAGGGTGGCTCTCCCCTAAAGGGCACAATTTGAGGATATATGGCATGCCTCATGGGTGAGGGGCACAACTACAATAGGGACCTTACTTAACAAACCCATACATCGTAACCTAATAGTTTGTATCCTTATGTTAATCTGAAATTTAAAAACCAAAAAATAAAAACAAAAACATGAAACTATGCTTATTAAAAAAGTTTAAAAAGTAACTTACTTTATCAAATAAAGTTTGGATATTAGGAGTTCAAGCCTGAGCGAGAGTGAGACTCCACCTCTACTAAAAATAGAATAAAATTAGCTAGTTTTGTGGCGGGTACCTATAGTCCCAGGTACTCAGGAGGCTGAGGCAGGAGGATGGCTTAAACCTAGGAATCTGAGGTTGCTGTGAGCTAGACTGAGGCCATGGTACTCTAGCCAGGTCAACAGAATGAGACTCTGTCTCAAGAAAAAAAAAAAAAAAAGAAAAAAGTTCAGATTTTATTGCCTGACATTCAAGGCCCTATGATCTGAAACCAATATATTCTTGTGTGTAATCTAATACCTCCACCAACTCCATACATGCACTTCCCTCTCTAACAGTACCTAGCAGACATTGACTCAGCATTTTCCCGTCCCAAGCCTTCGCCCAGGGTATTCCTTCCAACGGGAAGCACTTTCTCAGTTTTTTCATGCCCATACCTGACTTCTTCAAAGCCTAATCCAGATTCCAACAAATCTATACCTACATCTGTGGCAAATTCTGCTGGTTCTATATCCAACAATCACTCCACTTTCTTCTCTTTCCACATAGTCTCAATCTTCTTTAGCTCTTAAGCAGCCGTACACTTTGGCTGAGGTAGCCCTGTGAACCTTGGTTGTCTCGGTCAACCACGATAGCCTTGTTTTAAGAATGAACATGTGAACTTTTTTGGCATAGGAGACACAGAAAAATTCAAGGTTGGGAGACACTTAATGAAAACTCTTTAAACATGGGAAGTTTCTCTTTGAGCAGTATTTTTAACCTTACTCTTTGTCATCCTCCTCCAACTTTCTCTGTTCTTTCCTTGTATTTTTAAGAATGTCTCATTTCATTCTTTCTTGCCCTTCTCATTTCTTCTCTCACAACCGTAACTCATAACATTGTATCTGTTTTTGTTCTTTTTGTTGTTCCTGTCCCTCCCCCTCAGTGTCCTCCCGCAAAACCTCTCCCAGTCAGGAACGTCTCTTTTGGTTTCTAAGTCCTTCGGCTCTGCCCTATTTCTCAAGAGATTTCCATATATTGCATGTTCATATGTTCCACCTGTTGGATACATTTGATTTCCTTCCTGTTCTAGAAGAAATGTGCTTCTCCTCTGTTGCCTCTGACAGAATTAACTTCAGCTATTCCTGGGCTACCATCTTTCACTTTACATTTGACAATCTGTAATCTTTCTTGCATACAAATCAGATCTTCCATACCAGTCCATCTAGCTCGCTCTCTTTTTAATGTAAAGTAGAGACAACTAAGCTATGATAAACAGGCAACTTTTATCCTGTTTTTCTTAATTTGCATTTTGAATCGAAATATTTGATTTCAGGGATCATTTCATTCCTTCTAGTCCATTTTTCACTTTTGTCCAAGGTTGAGAGTAAAATTCTGTTCTAAAACCACCTTCTTGATCCAAGGAGGAATGACTTCCACACTTCAAATGCTTGAAATCACTTTCTCTTTCTTTATGGGTTGTTGGTAGACATATTTCTTCCTAATTCACACTGCAAACCAGTCTTCATAGGTATTGGCAGGGGAAAAGGCCAGATAAATTAATACGTGCTGCCAACTTTCCCTTCTCTTCTCCCCTCTCTTCCTAGCAGTAGGTAAAGTAGAAGGCACAACTTTCTTTTTCTAAGACAGATAACATTTAGAGATGAGAGCTTTTGGTAAAGGCTGGAAAAGGGGCTGGGACTTAGCTGAGAGGATAAGGTGATTGACCAAGTAAAGAGCTGGTGGAAAAGGAGAAAAGACCTGAAGAAAAAGCCAAAGGGGACTAGACTGTTTATCACAGCTTAATTTACACTTGCCAAAATGTGGAAACAACCTAAATGCCCAGCAACCCAGGAATGGATTAACAAGCTGTGTATACCATGGAATACTATTCAGCCATTAAAAAAGATGGCGACTTTACATCTTTTGTATTAACCTGGATTGAGTTGGAACACATTCTTTTTAGTAAAGCGTCATAAGAATGGAGAAGCAAGAATCCAATGTACTCAATTCTAATATGAAGGTAGTAGGTGAGCTAATATAAAGGGAGGGTATAAATGAAGGAGCAGGGGGAGGGGAGAGGGAAGGGGAGGGGGAGGTCATGATGTATGGCACACCTCTTGGGATCGGGATGCAGTTATAACAGGGACATTACCTAACAAATGCAATCAGTATTACCTAACTTCTCAAGGAATCCCAAACAATAATGATAAAAAAAAAAAAAAAAACCAAAGGGGTGAGAGAGAGACTTCTGCATGACAGGAATAGAGCAGGGGAGAATGACTTCTGAGAACTTCCTGTGAATGAATTGCCAATAACTTAAGTGCAAATGAACAACAAGAAGTCCACAGTCTCCTAGTAGGATATTTTCATCAGGCTCACTTAAAAATAGAACACCATGAGATCTAATCAGAGAAGAAACCAGTTGGTCCCCTAGATCCTAAATTTTTCTCAGTTTGTGATACTTACATTTTTTTCATTTTTTGAGGCAGGATCTCACTCTGTCACCCTGGCTAGAGTACACGGGCATCACTATCACTTACTGTAACCTCAAACGCAAGCAATCCTGCTGTCTTGGTCTCCCAAACTTCTAAGATTAAAGGCATCAGCTACCACAACTGGCCTTACTGTTTTTAATAATGTACCTTGTCTTTGTTCTAAGTGCCTAGTGTGCCTTTGGGTATTTGATGATGGTAATATAAACTCATTGTAGCTAGTTAGATATTAAAAACATTTCTTTCACTTTAAATCATTCTTTTTTTCTGTTTGACTTAAAAGGAATGGAATATATTAATATAAGAAAACATGGATGTGATTTATAAAGAATATATAAGTGTACTTTGAGAGCGAGTGCTCATAATTTTTATTGATAGGTTCATGATCACAATTGTTTAAAGACCACTCACTTTTGTTACACCACTAGTAGTATGTGCAGTCCCCACTGTGTGTGCAGGACTTGCAAGAGCCTTTGCACTCTGAAAAGAAGTAGAGTAAGGAGATTAGGCAGTTGAGAGGCAATTAATTAAATCTTAAGCAAAATCTCCTTGGCTCTTCTATTTTCCTACTTAAAAGAGGAGCCCAGCCATTCGTTATGCCCCCACCAACTTAAATTTCTCTCCACAACCCTTATCATATCCTATTAAATATCCTTACTCAGTCCAAGTATTGTCTATCTTCCTCCCACTAAGCTGTGCCATGAAGATGAATACTTTTCTTTTTTCTGTTTTGTTAAGTGTTGTATCCCTTGTACCTGGAATAACTCCTGGCTCATGGTAGGCTCTCGATAAAGTTTGGTTAAATCAATGAACAAAATAGCCTTTCCTCTCTGAGAAGCAATATCGAGAACACCCAGTTTTGTAGATTTGGTAGCAATTCTAAGCCCCTGAGTCTTGGCAAGGTTGACTTTGGGCAACATTGCCAAAGTGGGAAATCTGCTTTGGCATCTTTCCAGCTTCGTTGCCCAAGTTCTCATACTGCGCTCCACTTGACCAAGTTCTCATACTGCGTTCCAGCTGCCCAGAAGGCATGTAGTGCTTCCCTCCTCTCCTACTTGGATGCTCAGTGTGCTAAACTTCCATTTCTCCTCCTGTCCCCTGATTCTCATGTGCCTTAGTTTTTGTATTGAATATCGTTTCCAAATATGTTGATGCGCAGCACTGGGCCATATGACAGATTGTGACCAGGCATACATTTGCATTATAGTTGATGAATCAATGTTTCAGTGGGAAAGTTGCCTGTCTAGTGCCAGCCATGTCAAGCTCTATGGTAAATGAGTAGGGAATCCAGAGTAGAGAGATGTTTGGATAGGAGAGTTTAGGGAATCCTCAAATCACCCTATTTTAGAAGATACTTGGTACCAGTCTTGCTGTCAAAAGTGTGCAGACCACCCTCTTCTGACTGTTCCTGGATTTCTTCCAATTGCCGAGTTGAGAAATGGGCTGATGTAGTTAATCAGTAGGTATTGGGTGGCCTTGCTGCCCCTCCAGTGAGCATTTGAATGAAGCACCCAAGTCTGAGATGTAGATTTTTGTGCTCTGAGTAGTTGGTGTCAACAAAGGCAAGGAAAGAAGCTCACACTGTTTCCTTCTGCTCCAGTTAGTACCACGTGTTGCAGACATTGATTAGGACTGGACTTGGTATTCCCTAACTCCTGTCTTATGGGGTAAGGTGTTTGAAATCTATGTGAAAACTGGTGACTTGTTTTTTTGGCAAGAGCTTGGTTTCTAAATAAAGCAACAGATGTTTTGCTTTTTCCTCTTTCCTTTCTGTCTGTGGCTCCTAACGTGGGTGATATTAACCAAATGTGACAGGTTCGGGTTTTTATTTATAGCAGTGAAAAACTATTTTCATGCATTTGCAGAGTTACAGGCCTCTGAGGCTGGTCTTTCTACAGCCTCAATTTCAAATCCTAAAGGATAGGAGTGTAAGAAGCTTGGAGGTTCCAAAAGTTGGGAGCCACATTCAGAGAGGAAATAAGAGCATGAGTCTTTTGGAACTTCCTCATCTTTTTCACC
>CAUYON010169257.1:0-23930 GCA_963573935.1 Arctocebus calabarensis
GCATAAGGAAGGAGTCAAGGATGGAGGAAGGAAGGAATGAAGGAAGTAGGGATGAAGGAAGGAAGTAAGGAATGAAAGAAGGAAGGAAGAAGGAAAGAAGGAAGGAAGGAAGGAAGGAAGGAGGGAAGAAGGGAAGGAGGGAAAGAAGGAAGAAGGAAAGAAGAAGGAAGGAAGGAAGGAAGGGAGAGAGGCAAGGAGGAAGGAAGGAAAGAAGGAAGGAGGGAAGGAAGGAAAGAGGGAAGGAAGGAAACAAGGAAGGAGGAAGGAAGGAAGGAAGGAGGGAAGAAAGGAAGAAGGGAAAGAAGGAAGAAGGAAGGAAGGAAGAAGGAAGGAAGGAAGGGAGAGAGGCAAGGAGGAAGGAAGGAAAGAAGGAAGGAAGGAAGGAAGGGAGGGAGGGAGGAAGGAAGGAAGGGAGAGAGGCAAGAAGGAAGGAAGGAAGGGAGGGAGGGAAGGAAGGAAGGAATGAATCCTTTTCTTATCTCCATTCTTTTCGATCATGTTTCCTTCACACCTCTCCAACAGACGTGGCCCTCTTCTCCACCAGCAGTGACCCCCACATGACCACACACAACGTGAGTGTCAGTCCTCAGCCAGCTGCATCTACAGCACCATTAATTTGGCGTGATCACCATCGCTGTCCATCGTAGAAAGCTTTTGGGGCGGACACCTCCTGCTCCCATGCCTTCTCTCCCTCCCTGACTCTCTTTCTTCCTGCCCTACCTTACTCATTTATCCTTAGAGTTTGCCATGATCCCACCTTGGTCTTTGCATGTCCCTGTTTTCTTGTCTTCATGTCCATGTGCTTTTTATCCAGCCTGCTGTCTTGAAAGCCCTGTCTGTCTGCTGACAGTATCACATCTGTCTCCAGCCCGTCTCTCGGCTGCTCTTTGCATTCCCGATCCAGGTCTGCCTGAACAGTTCTACAGGGATGCCCGACACCCATCTGTACCTCACGTGGCAAAACCTGAAGTCCTCCCCACGCCCACCCAACACCACAATCAAACAACAAAGCAAAATGACAGGGGCAAGCGAAAAAGCCAAGCTGTCTGGTTCCCTCACTGTCCTTTCTGTCCCAGTTAACAGGGGTGAAGACTCAAGAATTATCTTTGAGCTCTGTCTTTTCTCTGTAACCCACATCTGACGTGTGGGGATTTCCCATCCAGTCTGTGCCAGAGAATCTGGCCACCTCTCCCTACGTTCTCATCCCCACTGAGCTGTCACCGCTGCTGTCCTGGGGTGTAGCAGTCCCATTCCAGCTGATTCCTGGTCCACACATTTCCTCCTGCACACAGCTGTTAACGCAGTAGGCAGAGAGACTGTTAAATGAGAGGGTAGGCAACGCCGGCCCCTGCTGCATTGTTTCCGTTGTTCCTATTTTCTGCCCGTAAACAATGATCGTCAAGGCCCTCCACGGCCCTACTGCTCTCCCCCGCCGCCACGCTAAGCCCCTTTTGGTCCCCAACACTCCAGTCTCCTTTCCAAGGCTCTTTGACACCCACTTCTTGTCCTGAGGGTGCTTGTCTTCAGACCCCCGCATGCGGCGTCTTCACCACCTCCGAGGTGGTCTGAAATCGGACCTCCTCGTGGCCGGTTAAGGAGGCAGCAGCACTCTTCCTCAAGGACTTCTCAACATTCAGGATTCATCTTAAAAGAACTAAAATTGTCAGTGGCGACATTAAGTGCCTTTTTAAAAAGTGGAGAGACACATTTTGGGAGCAATTACGACAGACTCTTTTAAAGCAGTGCTTCTCATGTTGAACTGTTCCTCCCGAGCACCAGGAGATCACGTCGAAATGGAGATTCGCATTCAGGGCCTGTCACAGGGGCCCGGAGATCGGTGTTTCTGAAGGGCGACGCGGCTGCTCTGTGGGACACAATCTGAGCCACCGGTGCTCAGAAATGTTGTTTACACTGTTAGTTACATAAAGAAGTTTCGAAATTACTAAATGTAGAATATAAATTACTAAGTGTAGAATATAAATGTCTTCATATAGTGATTAAAAGGCCATGAAGGCTATGTTAAATAGTTCAATGAAAATATTTCAGAATGTATATAAAGTCAGCATGTTGTGCCCCATGATTGCACCAATGTATACTATTATAATTTAATAAAAATCAAAAAAAAGTTTCAAAAAGTAAAAAGGAGGAAAAGAAATCACCCTGTGTTGTACCTGCTCAGAATTCGCCCATAACATCTTAGTTCAGGCTGCGGTAACAAATTACCACAGATTGTGGGGTTTAAACAATACATGTTTATTTCTCACAGTACTAGAGGTTCAGAACCCAAGATCAAGGTGCCAGCCGACTGGTGTCTGGTGAGAGTTCCTGCCCTGGTTTGAGGTTTCTGGACGGCTGCCCTCCCCATGTGTCCTCAGGAGACAGGGGGCCAGCTGCCCGGCTCTCTCCTCAGCAGGGAACGAGTCTCGTCACAGGGCCCCACACTCCCAGCTGATTCAGTCACCTCCCAAAGGCCCCACGTGGGGAAGCAAATTGTAGGTGTCAATTTGGGGAGGGCACAAACGTGAACTCTGTAACTGCTGGGAGCATTTGGTTTAGCTGGGTTTTCTTCATCTGCAGAGATTGCATTTCCCTTTAGTATATTCATTGATTTTTTAAAAAAGGTATCAAGCATTTACTGTGCAACTCAGTGTACTGGGGGCTACGTGCATAAACTAAGGGCAGACGTGGCTCCTCTGATCTGAGTTCACAGGAATATGGGTGATGGAGGGGACAGACAGAAGGAGACAACTGAGCATCAGAGCTAAGGCGGAGACCGGCACAAAAGTCCACGTGAAGGCACAGACCCTGGGTGGAAATACGTCAACCGAGCATCCCTGCTACACGTTACCAGTGAGAACAACCAGAAACAGTTTCCATTATTGACATGTCATCTGGAAAACACGCATAATAATTATAAGGTTCAGACAGATGAAGTGTGGACATAAATGATACCTCAAGACAAGGGTCTTGCGAAGTTGAGTCTGAGGGAACAAACACATCTTGGGCTTTTTTTTTTAGGTTTCCATTATAGAAGCAATTTCATTCTGCTGATAGACACAATTACTTCAACTCTGAAATGATCTCATTAAAATAGTATTATATTTTTGCATAAAATTGGATGTTTTGAAAATTGATAAGGGAGCTAATTCATTTCTGTGGCTCATAAAGACAGTCTTTGAACAGTGGTTTGCTTGCACCCCTGTAGTTTTGTTTGTGATGTTTTGTTTGGGGCCACTGTAGACTGGAAGAAGGGCTGGCGAAGGCTGCACTGCGTGGGCAGGCTGCCACCCCTTACCTTACTCATAGTACGTTCACAGAGGGCGCTCCTGTGCAGGGCCAGCTCCCCTCCCTGCTAGACCAGACTGGGGAACATAAAGGAAGATGAAGACCCAGACCCTGCCGTGGGGCTGTCAGTTCAGAAGACAGCCCAGCAACTAGATTCCTGGGGGGTGGGGGGAGAGGGTGGAGATGAAGCCTTCTGGGCACACAGCAGTCTAGGGACACTTCTCTTTGGCCCCCTCCCCAGGGAGTCTTGGTTTTTTTTTTTTACACGTTATGAGGCAGGTAAAGGAATTTAATATTTAAAGGGGCAGAGTGTGAAAGAGGGTGGGATAGTCCCTTCATGGCCAAGGTAAAGACAATGGGGTAGGAGGGAATGAATGAAACCAGAGAAACAGGCCAGGTGTGGACAGACTTTGCTCCCCACAGCGAGGGAGCTGCAAGGACAGGACGCAGCTGCCCCAAAGTAACCCGAATGGAGAATTTTATGAGATTATACACATTAAGCTCTGTCGTTTACCTGTGACGATGCATGGACTCCTTTACCGTATACAAACAAATGTGAGTTTGCTTCATCGTCACACAGAGAACCAGTTGGGGGAAACCCCGAGCGCTCAGCCATCTGTGAGCCAGTCCAGAAATGGAGGTTGTTGGGAGCATCTGGCAGAAAGGTCAGAAGTCAGGGGATTGACGGTGGTTGTGCTGAGCAGGGAGGTCTGAACCTCTTATTGTAAAAAATGCTTAAACATATATTAAAGTTTTATATGCACATGTGTTTTGATGAAATTGTCCAACTTTGACTACAATGAAAGGCAGCAGCCCTTTCTGTACCTCTTCCTATGGTTCTCTGAGATTTGCTTTTTAAGCATTCTAGCTGTTTCTTGAAATGCTTTTTTTTTTTCCTGAATAGCAAGCTTACATTACTTTTTATTTTTTATTTATACATTATCTACCTATTTATTGATTTATCTGTCTTACCACTTCCACTCATACACTTTTCTTCTACCCCATCCTTATAAAATGATCACAAATTTTTTCCTTTTCTTTTTGAGACAAAGTCTCATTTCATTGTCCTGGGTAGAGTGCTGTGGCCTCATAGCTCACAGCAACCTCCAATTTTTGGCCTCAACTGATCCTCCTGCCTCAGCCTCCCAAGTAGCTTGGATCACAGCCATCCACCACAGTGTCGGGCTAGATTTCTGATTTTTAGTAGAGATGCAGAGATGAGGTCTCACTCTTGTTGAGGCTGATCTGCAACTCCTGAATTCAGACAATCCATGTGCCTCAGCCTCCTAGAATATTAGGATTACAGGTGAGGGTCACCACGCACAGCCATGATCACAAATTGTGGTTAAATCAGCAGTGCTTTGTTATTATTAAGGCCGTGTTCCCTTCACTCACAGTCAAATCATATAATGAACAGTGATCTCGTTCTCATTTTGTATAGCATTTTGGTTTTCCTTGGAGTTACCAATTGCCTTTGTTTGCTTGTCTAATTTTTATGTTGCTTTTATTGAGTTACTGTCACTTCTCCCACAGAAGTATGCATCCGCTCTGAAAATATTCAAACACATATGCGTCTCCCTGAACACTGGACCCGTTCCCTGCAGACTTGCTACACAGCAACTATATTGGGATTTCTCCTCAGCTGCACTCTTAGAATTTCTTTGACTTCACACTCCCATATCTTTTTCCTCATTTTTGTCTCTTTTGGCAAAGCACACCCTTTTGTTCTTTCCTTAGAAAAGAAGATACATTTTGGAGATTTAAATATCTGAAAATATTTGTATTGTATTCTCATACTTGCTTGGTAATTGTACATGGCATTGTCTTCTAGGTAGAGAACAATTTTCACCACCTAGAAAATTGTTCCATTGGCTTCCAGCTTCAATCATTTCTATTGCAATATTCCACCTCAAGTTATTGATTTTGTTTGGTCAAGGTAGAAGTCTTTCACCCTGAAAACTGTGACTTAGGTGAAGTTCTTTATACATAGTCAGCAATTCCTCAATCATTTCCCCTTTTGTCCACCAACTGCTGACAGCCAGGATTCTTCTCAAGAAACTGACTAACCCAGGAAGAGAGCATTTTAGACGCTGAGAATGGTGGTCACCTGTAAAATATCAAAGTCTGTGTTGAATTATTCTACTGTGAAGGTTACCCCTAGAAAATAAGAGCTGCCTGTTGACATTTGAGTGTGTCACTCTTGGAATGGAAGGGACGGTCCAGACAGACCAAATAATTGGCATAGGCCTTAGGATGGCATATAAAGCAAAGGAAAACAAAAAAGAGATTTAAGAAAAGGAACTCAGAGGAAAAGAGACAATATCCTGAAAGGAACACAATCTGTACTGTTTCTTCCTTTGTCTCCCAAAGTTGGATGCTTACTGCATTCATTTTGAGCCTTTCATCTTTACAAACAAATATGAATTGCAAATGTCATGATATAAAGTAGCAAAATATGAAATGTTTATGTTTATGGACAAAGGTGAGGAATATCTACTAGAAGAAAATCAGCATACAGAGAAGACTTATTAGACTAGTAAATAAGCCTCACTCTGAAACCGTGCCCACGAGCGACCCTTACTCATAATTCCACATGAGCAAAGCACAGTCTGGCACCTTCAATGTTCATCCCTGATTCTCTCTTGTTTCAGTTTGTGGGTTTAAATTATGAGGTCTCTAAGTGAGGCTCCTAGGACCATCGTTTAGGCAGAAGGGAGATGCTTTCCTTTTAGACCTAGATAGGCACATACCATATGTGGCATGTTGTAGGCACTCAGCCCCCAAGTCTGCAAGCAAGGCCAGCCAGACCAGTCACTGTCACTAAAAATGGATCACAAATATGGGCTCATGGTCTCTCTCACTAGGACATGCCATTAAAGTATTTGCCCACAGCTCTTGACATTTGCAAGCTTACTGGTAGTTTGTCCAGGTCACCTTTCTTTCCCTCAGTGTCCTGAAGAAAATAAGAAACTGAATTCCTAAACTACTGCTTGCCTTTCTTTTCTAAAGCTGTTAAGATTTTGGTAGCTGGGCATTGTGGTTGGTGCCTGTAGTCCCAGCTACTCGGGAGGCTGAGGCAAGAGAATCGCCTAAGCCCAGGAGTTGGAGGTTGCTGTGAGCTGTGATGCAACAGCACTCTATGAAGGACAATAAAGTGAGACTCTGTCTCTATGAAAAAAAAAAAAAGATTTTGTCATGGCAACTCACACCTCTAATCCTAGCACTCTGGGAAGTCAAGGCAGGTAGATTGCTGGAACTCACAAGTTCAAGAGCAGACTGAGCAAGAGTGAGACCCCCATCTCTTAAAAAAAAAATACCAGGCATTGCGGTGGGCACCTATAGTCCCAGCTACTCGGGAAGCTGAGCCAAGATCACTTTAGCCCAGGAATTTGAGATTACTATGAGCTATGACACCTTGGCGCTCTACCAATTGACAAAGGAAGACTCTGTCTCAAATAAACCCCCCAAAAAAGGTTTTGACATTTAGTATTTTCAAAGCTATTTTTATTTCTTAAAGATATTCAGACATCAAAAAATATAAAATTAGGCAGAGATTTTGAGTATTCAGGTAATTTGAAGAAGTTAAATGTGCTAATGTAAAGATTTTAAGACATATACACATCAAACAAGCAATAATGAAAGTTTGCTAAGGATTGTTTACCAAGAGATAGACACGTGTCTGAGACAGAAATGATTTAAAAAGTGGGATCCACTTCTGAACACAACCTATTCTTTGTTTATCATTATTGTTGAAAGTCTTCAAGTATGATTCCTATTACCTTTTAAATTTCTTCATCTACACATATGTACTGGGATAATTTCTGACTCTGGGTAAACTTTTTCACTTTGATGACTGTTACAATTTCTTTTCAGCTATAATCCTTTTTCTAGAAAATGTATTCCCCGGGCGGTGCCTGTGGGTCATCGAGTAGGGTGCTGGCCCCATACACTGAGGGTGGCGGGTTCAAACCTGGCCTTGGTCGAACTGCAAAATAGAACAATAGCTGGGCATTGTGGTGGGCACCTGAAGTCCCAGCTGCTGAGGCAAGAGAATCGCCTAAGTTGTTTAAAAAATAAAAACAAACAAAAAAAAGAAAATGTACTCCCCAAACATCCACTCATAATTTCAGGTTGTACCTGCAAAGACTCCTTCTTTGGCTGAACCAGATGAAACCCACTGTAACTGTTGCATGCATTGGGAAATACTATTCCCAAGAAATAGTAACTTTGCCTGCAATCAAATTGAGTATGGGACCAATGAATCACTAGACTTCTGACCCAGGAAAACTTGTATAAATCAATGGCACTCTCTCAATAATGTATGAGACTGGATACTCAGTCTGTTTCGCATTCAGTTTGGCATGGAGTGGGTTTGGGGTAGGCAGGGAGAGATTAATGGGACTGTGTATATTTCCTGCTCTGCGGGTAAATAGCTCAATATTTACTAGGGAGGTCATTGACGGAAAGCAGTGGACCCTGGCTTTAAGTGTTAGATATTTTGAGACTATACTCAATAGAAATTAATTAAACGCTCCAGTGTCTATGATCAAATAAGTCTTCGGGGGATATTAGAAAACTAACTGAAAAGGAAATGGAGAAAAAAAGAAAAGAATTCTAAGCCAGGAGAGGCAGAAAAATGGTAGATGGTGCTGCGACCACAGTTTGTGCCAGGGGTGGCAAGAACACCTCTGCGTCCTTTACAGGGCTTTCACTTTCTATGTCCTTCAGTCCGTTTGTGTCAGGGCTTGTTCTGGTAAAGAATGAGGCTGGAGTCCTCACACAAGAGAGTGAATTAGTCACGGGAAAGTCCGAGGCTGGCGAGATAGGGTGTAGGACCTGGGAAGAGGGAGAGAATGATTAGACTTTGCGAAGGAGTTGAGGGAAATGGCAGTGAGCAGTGGGAAAGCCGTCCTCCCTGTCTGCACGGGGATGCTAGACCTGGGGAAAAACGAACACTCAACAGCTGTCCCATCCTGCGATAATGGGATTTAAATCTCGGCATCTCAGTGTATGTGTTTTCACCTGGAAGGCACCTAAGTCCGTTACAGGTGCAAGTCAAACTTGTGGAGAAAGTGGCATCTGTCAGGCACCCAGAATTTGAAAAGCACCAGGCAAGTTGTAGAACAACAACTAAAAAGCTCCCAGCAAACAGGAAGCTCATCTTGGGGAAGATGACATTTCACTGGGTTTTCAAGTAGGAATTGGTGTTAGACGTGGAATAATCCAGAGAGGAGAATAGGGAGGAAGTGGATGAAGACCAGACAGGAGACACACAGTCAAGGGGAAGAACGCGTTCAAAGGCCTTTGCCCTTTGGGGTGAAGACCAGCATTAACTGAAAATGACACCTGGGGTCTCCTTGAATGAGACCCTGCAGACCCTCCACGTCATCTGTCACCTCCCACTGCAGCAGACCATGTGTACCTCTCAGAGTTCCCAGTTGCAATCCTCACCCCAAAGGGCGATATTAGGATGTAGGGCCATTAGGAGGGGATTAGGTCATGGAGTTGGAGCCCTCATGTAATTGGGTTAGTGCCCTAACAAAAGGGACCTTAGAGAGCTCCTAGCTCATCGGGTCACATGGGGACGCAGCAAGAAGATGTCATCGGGGATGCAAGAAGTAGATCCTTACCGGACATCAGACATGTCGGCACCTTGATGTAGGACTCCCAGCCTTCAGAACCGCGAGCATGAATGTCTACTGCTTAGAAGTTCCCCAGTCTTTGGTGTTTTTCCAGGGCAGCCTGAACTAAGACCCAGTACCTTCTCACCTGGGCACTGTAAGCCATATACCCACTCTTGACTATGATCTGGGACAAATAGGAAAAGCTAGAAAGAGATGAATGATGGGGCAGAGTTCAGGGGAACTCTCAAATGGTGCTGGGAGGTTGTAAATTGCTCTAACCGTGAAGGGCAATTTACCTTATGGTCTGCTAAGTCCTTCAAAAAACATTTTTGAAGGTACCGTCTGTATCCTACAGCACATATGATGGCAGCTCAGAGAGGTGAGGTGACGGACTTCAAGTCACAAATCAGAGCTTGGTTTTCAGTCCGTGCTTGCCCAATTTCAGAGCCTTTGTTGTGTCCGTTGTACCGCACTCCCACCAAAGCCAAGATATAAACATACATTATACAATGTTGTAGCACTCAAGTTTTGCTTATGTGAAAATGGGTCCTTTTGATCATGCAAGGACCAGACACCTGAATTCGTACCTAGGATAAAAGCAGAAACTTTCCAACTGAAGATAGTCTAATGGCCAAACAAACACATGAAAAAATGCTCAGTGTCTCTAATCATCAGGGAAATGCAAATCAAAACCATAATGTAACATCAACTGAGTCCAGTGAAAATAGCTTATTCAAAAAACCCAAAGCAACAGATGCTGGAGAGAGTGCAGAGAGAAAGGAGCATTCCTTCACTGGTGCTGGGACTGCAAACAAGCACAGCCTCTGTGGGAGTGTGCAGGGATCTTACAGGACCAGAAGTAGACCTACCTTTTGATGCAGCAATCCCCACTATTGGATATTTACCTGAAGGAAATACAATGCCTTTTATCAAAAACACAGTTGCCCTTGAGTGCTTATAGCTGCACAATTCACAGTCGTGAAAACGACCCAGGTGCCTGTTAATACAGGAGTGGATTAATAAAATGTGGTGTGTACCACATGCTTGACCTAGTATTTTTTGTAACAACCTGCATGGGATTGTAGACAATTCTCATAGTGAAGTATCACAAAATGAGAACATAGACAGTACGTTAATTTGGAACTAGTTGAACTCAACACTCATGAGCTCAGATGGAAGCAAACCTCGATGGAGATCAAGTAGGAGGGGGAGGACAGGACAGGTGAGGCAAAGTCACACCTAATGGGTTCAGGGCACAAATTCTGGGTGAGGGGCACAGTTACAACTTTGACTTAAAATGGAAAGAGCAAAATGTATGTACTCTAGTAATATGAAACAATGTGAAAAGAAAAAATAGAAGCATCAAAACCATGATGTTGGTACTTTAAAACAGATTTGAGTGAAGCTATAGCAATAAATTCTGTAATCTTTGTTTTTTATAGGTTCATGAATTGAGGTTTTAAAGTATTTAAAAGGTTTGTCCACTTAAATAGGTGTGTATATAATTGCAGCTAGTGTAAATTGTTTAATACATTTGTAATCAATATTTAAAGACCCCAAGAAAAAAATGGTTTTTAGTTTTTCGTATTAGATTTAGGAGTTTAATAATTTGAGCATTAAACAAACAATAGAAAGAAATGGCTATTTGTTAATAACATTTTTGTATTCATCTAAGACGTGACATTATTATGGAAAATGAAATTAGCCGTGGTATTTTGATTCCTTAGTAACAATGCTTTATGTTATTGAAATTAGTTTGTGTTTGTGAAGGCTGTGGATACTAGCAATCCATGGGGAAGTTTAAGCCAACACTGGGCTTAATCTATGCTTACTGTGTGTTCCAAGTGCCTTTATTTCCCAGCCATTTCAAATCCCTAGTAGAGAAGAACGTAAATTCCAGACGAAGACCGTCTTAAACCCCTAGAAGAGAAGAACGTAAATTCCAGACAAGGAAGCTAGCCTGGTTAGTTCCTCCACCATAAAGTCAATCTTAAAAGTATTCTTACTTTTGTAGGATTTATTTCCTCCTCTACCTAAATTCCTGACAGCAAACTGACACATACACAAGAAATGATACAAAGAAAGAACCTCCTGAGAAACCATTTGGAAAACAGGAAGAGAACAACACGCTTAGCAAAAACTTGGCAGCGCGTGTCGTTAGCATCTGATTAGACAATGGAAGCCAAATGGCAAATTAAAAATAATGAGCACACTTTCCATGAACCACAGAGCAAAGACCACACCACCCGTCCCATACAACACAGGTGAAACATTGTGCTGGTAGCTTGCAAGAGGCCAGAAAAATACAGCAAAGTAACAAAGTTGAGAGGAAGCCAGCCCCACATCACATAGAGACTTCCTTTGATCGCAGAGGAAACTCCACTACAAAGACACGTTATTGCATTCAATTTTTATACCACAATCTTTGAAATTCCGACTTAAAACACAGGACATTATCACTCAAAAATTCTGTTCAAAATATTCACTTCTTTTATTGAATAAACATATTTGTCTACTTTAAGAAACTGGAAAGTGATTTGTTTACCTAGGCAATCAATATGCAAAACAAAGACAGCGTTGGAGTCACACACACAAAAGAAAAACAATAAAACAATTACAGAACATCATCGTCATATTAATATCTGTAAACCTTATAGATATGAAGATTGTAGCAGCATCATAACTACATTTGATAAGCGAAAAGTGGAGCTGTATATTAGCTGTCATTTTAACATTCAGACTTACTAGTAAATCTATTTGAAAGATGTTCTGCTTCAGCCTAATGATACATTTATGTGGATTCAAAATTCTTATGAGCATTAATAGAAACTTTGATCCTTTAATAAGTACAAAAATAGGATGTTAGGATGAGGTATTGGATGATATATTCAATTCCTTCTTAAAATATGTAATACTGCTTGCTGTGACTCTTCCAACTGGAGCAATTGGTTGCAATTAATATAATGAGATACTCCAAACAGTGATACATGCATTACAAATGTACAATGAGATGGAATTTGTAATTCCTATATCATTTTTATGCTGATACATTTCTTTCTAATTATAACAAAACTTCTGAGCTAATAGGAATATGTTTTGTCATAGGGACTATATTCAGGGAGAATTATATTTTTTATGATACCTAATTTGAAAACCATTTCACTAGCCATAAAAAATAGTATTAGTGTGTATTTTGGAAAAAGGACTTTGCAAGACTGTTTGACAGTACCTACAAGGTAAACCATGCATGCTGTAGGACCCAGCTTTTTCACTGCTGGGCAAATATTCCACATCAATAGGTGCTTGAATTCACCGGAGACAGGCACATGGATGTTACACCTCCGTGGTGTAGTATTTTAAAGGTGTAGACTTTTGAGATTGCAATTAAGGCTTTAGCTGTCTGATCTGCTGTAGTCTGAAGACAGATGATATGGAAGTTTTTGATATGCATAAACATGGCAGAAAAAATTTTTAATTCTTACTTGTGATTTAAAACAAGTTAGTTCATATCCTGAATAATGTGATGGTTGATACCATCCAGCCAGAATTTCCTGACTGCTGTGTGCAAAAGCAAATTGATTGCTTCTGTGAATATTGCTCTCAGCACTTGTGTATTTACTCCTTTAATCCTCTAAATAACTTTATGAAATACCGTTACACTGTTTTGAGAATGTGAGTTATAAAAAGATGACTCATTCAAGGTTGAATAAATAGTAAGTGATGAGTCCTATGAAGAGATCACCCCCGGGAAATGTTCTGCAGACCAGCTGGTAGGGGGCTTCATCTTGTAGTTGAGGGCTGGCTTTTTGGAACAGATGTGTAAACTGAAACCTACAAGATGAGAAGGACTCAGACGCGTGAAGCTACGAGGGAAGATTGTTCCGGGCTTTGGAAGCAGCTAGAAGGCGGCTAGGCAGGGATTCCCTGTGTGTCTGAGCAACTGAAAAGTCAGCCCATGCAGCTGAATCACCCTCAGTGAGGGGTAGCAGGAAGAGGAGCTCAGAGGAGCACTTGACCTTGGTCATGTAAGGCCTCTGGCCTGGGGTAGGAGTTTCACTGCCATTTTGAAGTGTGTTTGGGAGTCTTGGAGGCGTTTGATGGAGGGAGTGGTATTTTATAACCAAAAGTGGTGGCTGGGAGAGCTCCTCAGAAAATGGAATGAGATGTCACCAGTGGCAATGAAGGGAATCAGACACGTGTGGAATGTAATTTAAAAGCAGAGAGGATGAGTTACTAGTACAGTCTGTCAGTGGATGTGGGACGAGGGAAAGCCAGGAATCAAACATGTATACAGACTCATGTGCAGTTCACGGAGACAGAGGAATTGGAGAAGAGACTTGGAGTTTGTGTGGGGTGCAGACCAGTAGCTGCATTTCAGCTGTGTTCATTTCGGGGGGCCTTGTAGGTGGCCAGGTGGAGATGGCAGTTAGATGGTTGGCATTAGGATTTAGGATTTTAGGTCAGAACTGGAGATATGAATTGGAGGATCATCATGATATAAATAAGGCCAAATGCATAGATACCATTGTTTGCAGAGACAGAGAGCAAAGAAAAAATGAGGCTCAGAAATGGAGCCCTGGGAGAGCCCACGTTTGGGACTTGGACGGAGATGGCCAAGAAGATAAGAAATGCTGGTAATTGTGTGTTATCATTGGAGATGGGAAAATAGTCACAGCACAAATAATTTAATAAAGTAGTATTAAAACTTAAGCATAATAGCTAAAGTACTTAAAATGCTTTAAAACAATTCCCAGAATAATAGCAATCCAAATTTTAAAATTAAAATGTACGTAAGTGTATATTTAGTGCCCTTGTTGATGCATGTGTGTTTGTATATGACTGTGTGTCAAAGAATCTAAGGTATGTGATATATGTCTGAAAAAAATCTTGCATGAGAAGTACAATTATCCTTCTGACAATTGGTGCACAGAGAGGTCTCAGACAGTGAAGAAATGTCTTTCATCATTTTCCTGAGCCATGAAAACTAGATTGAGTTCAAGGTCTTTTTCAAGTACCAGTCTGTGTACCTTTCAAGCTCATCTTCTTTTGGTTCAAGCCCAAAGTGGCTACCTGATAAACGATGATTCCTGATTCCCTGACTTAGTGATGTTATGTTAATTTACGTTTCCTTGGTGGCCACCTCAGATGAGTGCCAGACGGCAGCTCCGCCAGCTGTGAGACCACAGAGGTCACAGCAGCATCTGCCTGGTGCGTGCGCACTTGCTAAAGTACAGTCAAGATCATCTAAGTTTTCCACTAACACAGCGCCTTGAAATAAGAACATTCTTTGTTTCCAAAAGTTATATTGATTCCTGTCAGTTCATTTATGTACAAGCAGACTTCTCTGGGTAGGCACTTACGCTACAATTTAGAGTACATATTTTCTTCATACATGTCCAAAGTGAATATTGCTGTTCCCTCCACCAGTAAATAGGACCAGAATAATTTCTGGAAGAAAGCTAACAAAACACGATGTTATCTGTCTGAAGGACAATCTCCTACTCACATACTCTGTGTGTGCGTACCAGCCTCCTGGCCTCAGTTTACCCAGGATGGTCCTGCGCACTGGCTGACTCACACTCTGGTAATGCTGTGTCTCAGAACACAGGAAGGGAACTTGCTGGGGACCCAGTGGCCATGCTGGACCCAGGGACATGCCCCCAAAGAAGCCTCTTTACCCTTCATCTTGACTCTTAGGTTCTCCACAGTCTCAGCCTTGCTGAGAGCAAGGGCCCACAGAGGCCCACGTCTGGTGCAGAGTCTCCAAGGTTGCATCCATCAGAAAGTGACCAGCCCTACTAACCCTGTGTAGAAAAAACGACCGGCCCTACGGCTGCATAATGCTGAGGGCATTGTCCCTCGCTCTTTCTACCTAATAGACAGGTTTTGACTCCTACGCATCGTGCTTTTCACAAAATTTGGAATTTCAGCCTTGCCATATACTTTTAATTTTATAAAGTATAATAACCAGTGGGGATGGTAGTTAATCATATTTCATAATTCCTGAAAATCAAAAAGGAAACTAAAATGGTATACCTACAATGGCATCAGTAGAGATAGTTATGTGTTAAAATCTCTTGGGATTCTGAGTATCTCTCCGTCTCTTCCTCCTCTTCTCTCCACCTTCTTCTTCTCATTGTCTTCTTCCCTTCTTTCTTTCCTTACCTTCTTCTTTCCTTCCTTCCCTCCTTCCTGCCTCTTTCCCTTCTTCCATCCTTCCTTCCTTACCTCCTTCTCTGTTTTCTCTTTTTCTTCCTTCTTTTCCTCCCTTTTCCCCTACTTCCTTCCTTTCTTCCCTCCCATCATTCCCCCCACCTTCTCACCTTCTTTCCCTCCCTCTTTCCTTCCCTCGCATCTTCTCTTTCTTCCTCCTCTTCACTCTCCCCTTCCCACACCTTCTCCTCCTCCTCCCCTCTCTGCCCCTGTCTGTGTGTGGTGGTGGGTATCCATAAGGAGGCTAAAGAGGGATGTGCATACATCTTCCGTATATACACATTGAAATATATGCTTATCTTTCCAATTTTCGTTAATGCTTTGTAGATACTGTTATAGCCTGTATCTGTCACTATTACATTTTTCAGTCTTCACCCATGAATTCAGGGGGTTAAAAACATTAACAGCTATATAATGCTCCTTTTGATGCAGGGTCCGTGATTTACTTACCAATTCTTCTACATGAGTTACTTGGATCCTTCTAATTTTCCAAAAGTATAACAATATTATGTTCACGAGACCTGTATGGTGTGACTGAGACCTTGTATACTGGTTACCCCAGAGCCCCTGATGGGTGAGGGGGAAGTTCCTACCTTCACATAGCAAGGAAAATCAGTGCAGTTAATATCACCTACTAAGGAAAAAAATAAATAATCTAACAACTTCCACCTGTCTACCTGCGCTAAGATATCTAGAAAGCCATAAAATATTAATATTGTCACTGTCCCCATGATGAGGCGTGGATGGAAAGGACGGACCCTGCCCTGTTCAGATGGTTCCATTGTCTCAGGTCAGCCCCAGTGTGTGTTCCTAGCAGGCTGCGTGACCATTTCTAAAGCACTTCTTACTTATTCTGAAGAAAGTTTCAGGAGCTCTCATCTTTTCAATGCATTCTATATGGTGACAATCAGAAGAAGCCTGTATGGTCAGGATAAAGATTTGGTGGGTGGAAAAAGTGGGTAGTTACTGTAGAAGTTGGAGAGATGAGAAATTCAGATTCTGTGGCCTCTGGGGTCTGCGTTTTGAATCTATTTCCGAGTCACTCATGCTTTATACGATGCTTTTGGGTGCTTCTCCAAATTTGTGAATTGAGCGTATCCTTCAATTGTCATTTACCCATCCACCCAAAAGCTTTGGAATATAGTTTTTGCATTTCTCTATGTTTTCACTATTGTGTCCTTTTTTCTTTCATTAATCCATAGGATGGCTCTCTTTTTTCTGTATCACCTAGAACAGAATTATAGTCCATTGCAGGATGTATAAAGATGTGTTTGGCAGTTAATCGCCTTCTGTGTCAGAATGGTGTCCTCTGTGTAACTGAGAAGAGCCCTTCAAGGCACCTCCAGAAACTTGAGGCGCTCAGAGAAAGGAGGCATCAACAGCCCCAACAAAAGGTGACTCTGATCGTTCCTTTGATGTCAGCTGACAACAAAATGGTTATGAGGCAACTGGAATGAAGACAAAGCCAACATAAAAACATAAGAAATAAATCAGGACAATTCCCATCAGAAAACCCTGGATGGTTTGGTGCTTTGAGTACTCATGGTGAGTAGCTGGGCTGTGAATAGGTCAACATGTGTTGATAGCTAAGTCAAAGGGACATGCATTGGTCTGATATTTTCTTTCACTGATAAGAGAATGCAGATAGATTTATTCCAGGGATGAATCTCTTCCTTCTCCCAAACCTCTGCTGCTCCTGCAATTGAAATTCAAGTAGCATTTTACTGTATGGGCTTTTATGGGTTACAGTCCATGCTATATACAATGATCCATTTGTGAAGGTACAAAAACCACTAGCTATTAGACATCTCTCTGATGTATTCTCTAGAGGACTTGCCTCTCCATTAACGCATTCTTGAAGGTCTAGGAAGTCCCAGTCTGTAGCGCTGATAACCTCTCTAGATTCCAAAGCCCTGAATCAGGTTTCTGAAAAACATCACCCATCAGGAGCAAAGCACTTTGTCTTTTTTAGAATCTCTAGATATTTCTGTCTTTCCAAGAACAACATTTCCTTTGCCACAGTAGACCTTGGTGTTGCTGCTGTGTTGAGCGCTTCCTGTATCTGGTATTTGGGGAAGCAGTTTGTCAGGGAGGAAGAACGACCGAGTGGACTTTGAGAGCTGTTTTCTATCTCCTTTAAAGAGTTAGGTGGGTGACTCATTCCTGACAAGGGTCTGACTGAGGGAGAGTGTTCTCCCTTCTTCCGAGGCCATCCTTATTCAATTTGATATTCTCTGTCAGTGCCACAGGAATTCACCCGAAAACTTTCCCTGTCTCTGAATGTGAACCATGATTAGGACTTTCTCATTATCTTCATCAGCACCAGCTCAAAGAGTATCTGGTACCTTCAGCAGCACAGCTGTGCATTGGTGCCCTTTTCTGAATGCCAATGATTCAGACCTTACGGTCCATTTCAGCAAGCCTACTGGAGTCTCCACTCGAGCTGCGGGAATAAGAGTAGAAACATCCTTGGAGAGCACACCTTACTCTCCCTAACAGATCAAACTCCAAAAACATCAGCAAACTGTCTTCTTGAAGAACAGGTTGAAAAAAAGGCTAAATTGCTACAAATCTGTGCCCCTAAACTAGGCAATAGGAAAGCATTTTACAATAGCCAAATGCACAAAATATAATACTATAAAATGTGAAGCTGGGAATCACAGATTGGAAATAGAAATTGAGACCTGAACCCCTCCAGAAAATGAGATGATAAACTTCTATGTAATGACTTTGAGAATAAGACAGGAAAGACAACCATTCACAAGTTGCAGTAATAACAAGCATTCCACTGAAGTAGAGGAGGAAACATAATCTTAGCAATATGGTAAACTGATGGTGTCCAGGCAAACGCTCTATTTTTCCATGTCAGGGGAATTATTGCATATGAAATTTCAATTTTATTCATTCTTTACAAAATGTGCTCTTAGAATTTTTAACAAAGAGGCACTTTTAGCAAATCAGAATGTGAATCATGTCCAAGGTAAGCTCTGCCTTTGAGCAGGACTCAGGCTTTCTACTATTCCGTAGTGACACATTCGATTTAGGGGGATGTGGTGGGCAGGAAGCTCACTCAAGTGGGAACTGTTAGCTCTGACTCTGCCAAGATTTAAGGGTTGGCTTGTATAAAGTATTCAGTTATTCACAATATTTTATTTGACATTTTTTTTGGAAGAGCAATTTCCTCACTAATGTACTCACATCCTGCATCTGGCCCTAACTTTCGCCTGTGCCTTACGAATGCATTGCTCATCTGGACAGGCCCACTTGTAGCACTCTTGTCCTGGTGACAGGGGCTGCTCCCTGTCTTTCTGCTTTTCTCGTGATGCCCCTTCATACCCACTCCCACCTGCCGTCTAGTCAGCAGCCAGAACGCTCCTATGGAGTTGTAAGTCAGGCCGGATTATTGGAAGGCCACCAACCCGCCACGGTTCTGCATGCTTGTGCCCTAATACCCGTCTTCTCTCCAGGGTGTGTCCCTGCATGAAGTCACCTGCTCCACCTCTCTGTTAAAACTCTCCTCCCAGTCACTGTGCTCTGAACACACTGGGTCCTCCTGAAACCTCACAAGCCCTTTGTATTGGGTCCTTTCCCCAGTTCCCCATCGTAATGCCAGAAATATACACTCCCCACATTTCTTTCTATGGTAGATTTGTTGTCACCATTCAGTCCTCAGCTCCATAGTCACATTGACCAACCAAAGGGGCCACAGCTGCCCCCACTTACCTTCTAGCCTGTTTCTCCTTCCTTCTCTTCATAGCCGCTGATCTTACCCGGTGCTTTCTCCTGTTCCTCCACCTGCCCCCAGTTACCCTCTAGACCAGGGGTCCTCAAACTACTACGGCCCGTGGGCCACACGCGTTGGCGTGAATTGTATTTGTTCCTGTTTTGTTTTTACTTCAAACTAAGATATGTGCAGTGTGCATAGGAATTTGTTTGTAGTTATTTTTTTTTAAACTATAGTCTGGCCCTCCATCAGTCTGAGGGACAGTGAATTGACCCCCTGTTTAAAAAGTTTGAGGACGTCTGCACTAGACTGTGTTTCTCTCTTTCTCTTCATAGCCGCTGATCTCACATGGTGCATTCTCCTGCTCCACCACCTGCCCTCATCTTCTCCTCATTCCTTGTTTGAACCAACACCATATGTCCTTGTGTTTTATGCACTAGCTGTCCCCCACCTATTTAAATATCATCTCCCGAAGGTAAAACACCTTGTGGCTTTTCTTCGTCATTCTCTTTCCAACACCTAAAAGTGCTCAGCAGCCAGTAGTCAATGTCAAGGTATTCATGGTATGCATGTGTGAGTTCATTCCTTGGCACCTTCACAAAGCTAGAGGATAGAAAGGCAGGCTGGCTAACTTCACGATTATCCTCTCTTGCTGTGCAGGAATATTGTGTTCATGTGGGAGCCAACAGAACACTTCCTTATGGATGGGCGATGCGTCACATGCGAACGATGGACTTCCCTAAAGCCAACATGTACATCATGTTTTGTTTAATGGCAAGGACACATTCTGAGGAATGCATCATTAGGTGATCTCGCCTGTGCAAAGATCCAGAGTGTGCGCACACACACACACAGTGTTGTCATTCTGTTCCTAGGGATAGAACAACAAGGGGCAGTGTGAAAAGCACTCTTATACTCAGTTATTTTCCAAAAAGAATAACTGATGAGGCTCAGAGAGGCAAGCAGAATCACATGCCAAGCAGTAGCAAAAAAAATGCTGCCCCAAACAAAAACCTCAAGGGTCTTTTATTGAACCAGGAAAAAGCCATACATGCAAGATATACGGAACATACAAAGGTTAATTATAGATAGAAACAAAGATGTTTTGCAACATCAGTGAGCTGAGGAAACAATGGAAAGACAGAGGAGATTATCATAATATTATAAAATAATAAAGAAATGGGTACGATGCCTCAGGGGTAAACTTTAGCTTCCCTGTCTTATGCTGCTAATCGATATCTTAACCCTTAAGTGATTTCAACCTTTGAGACTTTACCAGCATGTGACCCATAATAGATCTACATCTACTGCTGACCATTCCTGAATCATCACGGTATCTTGTAGGTACTGTGATCAGTACAGGGCAGGGGTCTCAGGAATCCAGGCTGTTGCTAGCAGATCTTCGGAATTTTAGCCTACACTGAACTCTAACCCACAGAGGGCCCAGCCTCCTGTACCCTTATGTGACATGGTGCAGCCTGTTGCTCCCAGGCTACACACCTGTCAAGCATGTTAGCTGTGGGGTATCACTTGATAGGAATTTTCCTTTTCTGTTATAATCCCGTGGAACCACCATAGTTTACATAGTCCATCACTGTTAAAATGCTGTTGTGTGGCTCGTGACTGTCATTTTAATTTTCCCTCATAACAATTTATCAACAACAACATTAATAATGGTGGATATAGTGATTCCTTTTGCTAAACCCTCTCCTACGGTTACAAGTGTTAATTTACTTAATTCTCATAGCACCCAATGGCTTAGGTATTTTTCTTATTAGTGTTCTGTAGATGGGACAATAGAAGAATCAAAAGGTAAATTCCTGGGTGGCACCTGTGGCTCAAAGGAGTAGGGCGATGGCCCCATATACTGGAGGTGGCAGGTTCAAACCCGGCCCCAGCCAAAAACTACAAAAAAAAAAAAGGTAAATTCCCAGTGTTCTTCTCAGACACACATGAAAATGTGTGTCACAGGACTGAGTTTACAGTAGATACCTTGGGATGAAACTTTGTTTTCCCACAAAGAAAAAGTGAACGGCAGTCAATGTCAAGTTTAAAGGCATAAATGGCTGTTCACCTAGCTGACATAAAGGATAATGCAGCCCTTTCGTAGGATGTATCTTTCAGCCTCTGTGATGCTCAATTTTCCCATTACAAAATGAGGTTAACTTCTGCCTCACAGACTATTGGGGGAATTAAATGAGTAAATGTATGTGAACAGACATTTTCAACTGTAAGTACCGTATTGACATGAGATACTTGGAGCACATCATCAGCACACAATTGTCTGGGCTCTTAAGGGCATTTTGATTTAATTCACTGGCAGAAGTTTGTAGAGGAATATGGCAATTGAATTTCACCTCAACTTCAGGCCATTGTAACAGCTTCCGTGGACAAGCTACCAAACATGGTATTTGAGATTACAGAAACTACACTACATTTTATCACAGAATGTTCCAATATTCTCTGAGCTGCATCTGTAAAGATACAGTCATGCCAGGACACATAATGGAAACATTTATCTTCTCTCTAGTCCTTTAGACCATGATACTGTCTCTGTAAGATTCCCTGTAAATATTGCCTAACACACAGAAAATATCCATTTTAGCCACTTGAAGAAACTCCTCTTAAAATCCTTCCAACCCCTTCCACTTCCTCAACCTCTTGGCTCATTTCTGTTCCCATCACTCCTCCATTTCAATTCTTTTTTTTTTTTTTTCTCTGATTAATACAAGTGTACATATGATTAGGTTACATTGTTTGCATTTGCAAAGTTAAGTCTCAGTTGTAGTTGACCCTTTATCCTGAAGATGTGTCATACACCCATACATTTTACCCATTGGGTAGGAGCTGACTGAACCCTGTCACCCTTTCTCAAATTTAATTGCATTTTTCTCTCATGTGGGCCTGTAGTTGTTTATCTACTACTTTCAAATTAGTATTGAGTACATGGGGGTGCCTTTTGATTTGTACGTCTCTGATGATTAAGGACAATGAGCATTTTTTCATGTGTTTATTGGCCATTCATCTGTCTTCTGGAGAGAAGAATCTGTTCATGTCTCTTGCCCAGTGATTAATGGGGTTGTTTGATCTTCTCTTGCTGATTTGCTTGAGTTCCTTGTAGAGTCTCGTGTTTAGCCCTTTGTCAGATTCATACCATGTGAATGTCTTCTCCCATTTTGAAGGTTGTCCATTTGCTTTGGGTATTGTGTCCTTAGCTGTGCAGAAGCTTTTTAGCTTGATCAGGTCCCATTGATTGATTTTTGTTGTTGCTTCAGTTGCCAATGGAGTGTTCTCCATAAGGAAAGAATCAACTTGTTTGCAGTTCTTAATTTTCATTGCCTAATAGATCCCTCACAGAACTTCCTTTTATTATTCCAAATACCCCTTCAGTTATGCTTGGCACTTATTCTGTCCCTACCCCCATAGCAGGGGTCTCCTTGGAGACTTTTCACCTGGAGAGCTCACTTAGCCCTCAGGCAGGAGCATCTCCTTGAAGACATAATTACTTTTTATGATGGGATGCCATTGTGTGTGGGTTTAGGAGAAGTGATGCAGGAGGGACAGCATAGCCCTTCCCCCACCTCTTCCCCCACCTCGTGGCCTTGCCCAGTACCCTGTACCTTGCAGGCTCGTACAAAGTTCACAGAGTCTCAGGGCCTCCCTCCTGTGCAGTATTCATTCAGCACTTTCTGCTGATTTTTGGCCAAATTCTATCATCAAACCTTAGCAGGCCTAAGTTAATTGCACTGTTTGGGAATTAAAAACGAAATTAATTTAAATCAAGGTTTTATGATGCTTATAGTTTAACCAAGCCCATTCTTGCCTATGTTTAAAGAAGTGGATACATTTTTATTTATTTATTTATTTGCCGTTTTTGGCCAGGGCTGGGTTTGAACCCGCCACCTCTGGCATATGGGGCTGGCGCCCAACTCCTTTGAGCCACAGGTGTCGTCCAGAAGTGGATAAATTTTAAATGAGAGAAGAATGACACAGAGAGATGGAGAGAGCGCGAGGAAGGGGAAACGAGGGGAGAGAGAGAGAGGAAAGGGGCGGGGGGAAGACGGGAGAAAGAGAGAGGAGATGGGGAGAGAAGTAGGGAGCTAGAAGTGTTCTTCAAATCACATCACAGGGGTACAGGAAAACCGCTTTTTCTTTTTTTTTTTTTGAGATAGAGCCTCAAGCTGTCGCCCTGGGGAGAGTGCCACGGTGTCACAGCTCACAGCAACTTCAAACTCTTGGGCTTAAGCAATTCTCTTGCCTCAGTCTCCCAAGTAGCTGTGATTACAAACGCACACCACAACACCCGGCTGTTTTTTTTGTTGTAGTTTTCATTGTTGTTTGGCAGGCCCAGGCCAGGTTTGAGCCCACCAGCCTCGGTGTATGTGGCTGGCACCATCACCACTGTGCTACAGGTGCTGAGCCCAGTCCAGTCTTTCTTTGAAAGGAGTACCTTGTTTTATTTGGGATTTAGAGAACTTCAAAATAGTATAATAATATCTTCTTTTTCTTTCCTCCTTCGCACACCATGCACCATACATCCATCTGTCTGTCCATGCATCCATCTAGCCCACCATCCTCTTTTATTTATTTGACAGACACTAACCAAGTACTTTTTTAGTGCCACGTACTATTCTACAGAAGCAGAGCCAGTACTTGCCTACTGTTTAGCAGGAGAGAAAAGTGTTCAATTCAGCAATCGCTATGAAGTCAGAGGAATTCACACAGAGTCTGGGTAGCACTGCTCTCCTGTTCACTTCCCTTCCACACACAAAACGTGAAGTTTTCAATAAGAACCCACTGCCCACACTTCTCCGTCTCACTGACAAATATCCAGATACAGCAAGGCATGAGGACTGAGAAGCACATTCCAATCACTACAGATCCCCGATTTCACCTTAAAACCATCTGACAAAAAGGTTGTATCAGTTTGCAGTCCCACCATCAGTGTAAAAGTGTTCCCTTCTCTCCACATCCACGCCAGCATCTGCAGTTTTGAGATTTTGTGATGTGGGCCATTCTCACTGGAGTTAGATGGTATCTCAGGGTGGTTTTGATTTGCATTTCTCTAATAATTAGGGATGTTG
>CAUYON010169258.1:0-10099 GCA_963573935.1 Arctocebus calabarensis
CAGATTTTCCCTCCCTCCCTTCCTCCTTTCCTTCCTTCCTTCCTTCTATATTCATTCATTCATTTCCTTCCTTCCTTCCTTCCTTCCTTCCTTCCTTCCTTCCTTCCTTCCTTCCTTCCTTCCTTCCTTCCTTCCTCCTCCCTCCCTCCCTCCCTCCCTCTTCTCTCCCACTCTCTCTTTCTTTCTTTCCTCCTCTCTCCCTCCCTCCCCTTCCTTCCTTCCTTTTTTTGAGATAGTGTTTCACTCTGTCACCTGGCTAGAGGGCAGTGGCATCATCACAGCTCACTGCAGCCTCAGATTCCTGGCCTCAAGCAATCTTCCTGCCTCAATCTTCCAGAGTGCTAGGGTCACAGGTGTGCACCACGTGCTTGGTGCCTTATGGCTTTCTTTTGTTTTCTTTTTTAGAGACAGTCTTACTTTGTTGACCTCATTAGAGTGCCATGGTGTCACAACTCACAGCAACCTCCAGCTCTTGGGTTTAGGCGATTTTCTTGCTTCAGCCTCCTGAGTAGCTTGGACTACAGGCGCCCTCCATCATGCCTGGCTATTTGTTTTTTTGTTGCAGTTTGGCCAGGGCCAGGTTCAAACCCACCATCCTTGGTATAGGGGGGCTGCTGCCCTTACCGAGCCACAGGCGCCACCCCTTATGGTTTTCTTAATACTGTTTTATTTAGCCTAACTTATTGTAAGAACATAGTATATAATACATATAACATACAAAATGTGTTAATCGAGTGTTTGTGTTATCAGTAAAGCTCTGGTCAACTGTACACTGTTAATAGTTGAGTTTGGGGGAAGTCCAAAGCTATAAATGGATTTTCAACTGCACAAAGAATCAGTACACCTGACCCTTGCACTGTTTGAGGGTCAAGCGTATTTGTTAAGCAACGACATGGATTGGTTTCTTGACCAAGAAAAGGATTATAAAAATGAGTTTATTTTCAGCTACTGCATAAGGCAAATTCAACAATAGCCACAGAAAATTCCCCAGGGTGAAAAATAAGAGCAGGGGCACTGGAAACAAAGGACTCAAGTCAAGTAAGTTCACCTCTCAGTCTTCTGAGTCTCTGTTGCTTTGTGCAAAAAACTGAGAACATTATAAAACTTGTCCACTGTGGTCACCCCAAGAAAGATTACATAAGATGATAAGTGGAAAAAAGTACAGATTTTTTTCTTTCATTTAGTGGCTATCACTAATCCTTCTGCAGTGGTGGAAGTTTGTACGCTACCATTCCCTCCCCCCGAAATTGGCCAAGAAACAATGTCCTGCTACTGTTTTTCTATATACTGGACATTTTACTGACTCATTCCTTCTGATACTTAGTGAGTACCTATTGTGAAGCAGGGGCTACGGACATGGAGATTTCACTGGTGAGAAAAGCAGACATTGTCCTGACCCTTGGGAAACCTGAAGTCGGGTGGAGGGGACATTCTAAAAACAAAGTCAAACAAACAAGCAGAAAATCCTTCTCATCCACATCATATAAAGTGCTAGAAGGAACAGAATTATGATACTGGAAGAGAGAAAAACAGAGAGGGTCCGTGTTTGGAGAAAGGTCCCTCTGGGGAACGTATTTGATGTGAGTTCTAAATAGTGAGGGGACAGAGCCTTTCTAGTGCAGAGAGTATCGTGCCTTAGACCCTGAATCACAGCAGGCGTGGCAGCATCAGGAACTGAGAGAAATTAGGCATAAGTGGGCCGTGCTCAGCAAGGCTGTCTGTGTAAGAGCCAGACAGTCTGGCACTCAGACATTCGCTACAACCAATCACATCAAGATATTGAGAATTTCTGTGCCCCAGGAACTTTCCTCGCATCATTTTCCAGTCATTCCTGCCACTTATGATACGACTTTTTTCTATGTACTTTTTGCAGGATGTTTGCATTGTTTTCTTTTAGAGTTTTAAATATATCCTTCCTTTGACATATGCTGATTTTTTAAAAAAATTGTATGTTATTTATCTTTCATATTATTGTTTCTCTGAATGTAAAGTGTCATTTTTAGGCTATTTTCATGATTTTCTATTACCTAGTAAATAGCGGTTTGTCTATGATGTACTTAGATCACCCTTCATTTATTCTGCGTGGATTCTTTGATCTGCGAGTTGCTGTCTTTTATCTTTTGAAAGAAATATTGACAGTATCTCTTCAAATGTTTCTTCTGCCCCTTTATTCTAATTATACATACCTTAGAACATTTTATGTTCTCCTATGGGCCCCTAAAAGTGTGTTGACATTATTTTCCCCATTGTGCTTTTGTTTTGGTGTACTCCATTGCCATGTCTAAATTCAGTGACACGTTTTCTGCTTTGTTCATTCCGTTTCCAAATAAATTATTTTTGTTGGATATTTTGGAGGGATTTGGTGATTTCCATTTGGTTCTATGTTAGAATTTCAGTTTGGTGAAATTCGTCATTTTTTTCACCATTTTTCCTGTATTTTCCACTAACTGAAATAAAATATCTAAATATTATAGTGTTTAAATAAAATAAATATGCTATTTATTTTAAAATATTTGTTTGCTAGCAATATATGACTATCTGTGGGTTTGATTACATTGACATTATCATTTTCTTTTTTATGCTCACATTTTATTGCTTCATTGCATTTCTTATCTTTTTTATTGTTTGCTGAGTAAATATTGTCATATTTAATGTTTTTCTTCCAGAGAACATGCACCTTTCTTCTGTTATGTAGCTGGGGGGAAAGGCAGGATCTTTTAAATTCTGTCTTGAGTTGAATTATTATGAGGTGGTCATAGTTTTAATTAGTGAACTCTGGTCTCAAATGACATGATTTGACTTTTACAAGGTATAGAAATATGAAAATAGAAAGATAATACTATTTATAATGCTAATTATCCCTACCTAGTTGCCTATGTCTATATCTCTCTATATACCATAAAACCCTGAACTGTCCTATTATACACACACACATACATATATAGGTATATATTTATGCAGCAACTCAGAGCTCAAAAGTCTTTTTCATGACTATACCACATTTTATTTATTCATTTGATTGATGGAGATTGGGAGGTTTTGCCCCCTTTGAACTATTATGAATGGTTATTACCACAAATGTTTGTGCTCATTGGTACATATGTTTTTATTTCTCTTGGATATATACCTAGGAGTGGAATTGCTGATCATAGGGTAACTCTGTGTTTAACTTTTTCTTTTCAAATAACCAAAAAAATTATATTTATTATTTTTCTGACCAAATTGCATTGATTTTTGATTTTTAAGTCTTCTTAAATAAATACCTGTGAAAATAATATTCAAAAAAATAAAATACAAATGGGAAATTTAATCCTTAAATTTCTTCTTATTTATGCTAACCTTCCTTATATTTAGTCTAGAAAACAAGCAAAAAGCTTGAAGTGTTACTAAAATGCTAAACAAATCATTTTAGCATAAATCTACCACATGCATTTCAAGGTTCCACTGCTAGGAATTTTGTTCAGATCAATTGAATCATGGAGAACACAGGAGTATAAGAAACACAAGCCATTGCATGTCATCTACTTAAATTATGTTAGATTAATGCCCAGTGTCCCTACCCAAGCCTTAGACACCAAGAATATGCCCTGTCATAAAACTTTACACAAGCTTTAGTAAACAAAGCGTAAGTTTATGTTTTTAACCTTTCTATAGGAAATTGTCAGTTCATGTTGTGCAAAAACTGACTGCAGGCCAGTTTCTTTGAAATTTGGCCCACAAGTTCACTCAGGGTTGGAAATTTAAAACTTGCAAGAAAATGAGGAAGTGGATCTCCCTAACCTTAACATGTAGTAATTACTCAAGGGATATAATCCCATTAAAAAGTTTTGCTCACAGAAGGCACAAACTATACATGGATTATCTTTTTGAATAAAAACAAAGGACTAGCTGATCAATCCCTGTTTTCTGAGTACCATAACTAAGATGAAACTAAATTTGAATTCACTGTCTATTCCTATAACCGAAAAGAGAGGACATAAAAATTAATTTGGCTTACTACATACTTTACGGCCATTAATTGAAATGTAGTTATGAAAGATTAAAATTGTCTTTAAAAAGGGGGGGGAGTGATAGCAGCTATCAAAGTAATATTCAAGTATGATTTCAAGGATGCTTTCAGGCTTAGAATTAGCCTTCCTAGCCAAAAATCTTCACAAATTCATCAAAAACTTCAACGGATTTAGAGCAGCTATTTTCTTGACTTTCTCCATTTCATCATACAAGTCAATCATTGGCTTTGTTGAATAAAGATAGGTCTGAGTTCTCTTTCCAAGCGCTCTTGGTTGTCATCACTCCTACCACCACTCTTTCCTCTCTCAAGACATCGTTCATTACAGTCTCATTATCACAGTTAAAAAACAGAACCAAAGGTACATCTGCCTTCCACCCTGTGGTCTTGCTCCATCCTTGAAGGCTATCTTGATTTCTCAGAAATTCATCATTTGAGAATGTACTCTTCTGAGCATTGACAGCCATTGTTTTATTCATTTCCCCCTTTAGTAAACTGATGATTATCACAACTGGTACCATCTTTCCTTCTTTAATATACTTTTTTCCAATGAGCTCACTATACAGTAAATCTGTTTCTTCCTTTCATCACCAAGTTCTGCAGAAAGGTCTGCACAGCTGGATTTCTGGGCGATCCTGACGCAGTGGGTCGCCTCCCCAGCACAGAGCTGTGACAGACTAACATGACAGGTGGCCACATGAGGCAGGGAGGGCAGAGGAAAAGTTAAGGCCAGAGATATGCAGCAGCCATCGGCTACCCTGGCCAAGCGCACACCTTGGCAAGTAGGTGCTGAGCCGGAGGAAGTGGTGGGACGAGGTAAGGGAGGAAGGGATGGAGCAAGGGGAAGGGGTGGGGCAAGGGGAATGGGCAGGACTAGGAGGAGGGATGAGAGGAGGAAGGGGCGGGGCAAGGTGGAAGGGGCGTGTCTAGGGGGCGGGACTAGGGGAGGAAGGTGATGAGCCCGCGCTGCCCGGGCTTGGCACCTGTGAGGCTGCTCTGCGTCCCTCTGTGAGTGGCTTTTTGAGGAACTCGCAGACTGTGAGTTTCCCAAAGCGGCTATGCCATTTTATATTCCCACCAGCAGTGAAGAGGATCCTGAGTTTGTACATCTTAGCCAACATTTGCTATTATCCTTCGTCTAGATTATAGCCATTAGTGGATTTGTGAAATGGTATTAATTACTTTTGCATAAGGTACTCTTTTTCAGATCATTTATATTTGACAACATTTACAGTAATAAATATTGATGATTCAAAAATTGCTAACTGAATATTCGCACATTTAAGTAGTTTCCGTTTCCTTGCATTGGAAAGCCAACCCATTGTCTCTTCAAAGCATCCACGTTCACTGATGGCTAAATCACCTGCTGTGGTTGAGCTGAGCTCTCGGGAGTCTCCCCTCCCCACGTTACAGTCACTGATTTTCTTCAGGCCAGTTCTTAGACCTACCTCCGTATTTTCACCCACTAATGAGTAAAAATAAATTCTTTTGGGTTTGCTGAGAGCTACTCCGTAGGCCTCTTTACCCATATTCACGTGCAACACATTTTCCAATTCTTTGTATTCAAACTTAAAAAAAAAAATCTGTATCTCCTTTATTGCCTACTTTTCCCTTTCATTTGATGATTCTGAAGGAAACTCCAGATGTATTATTTTTTCATATTTCATTTTATTTCTTGCATTAATGTTTTAAATATCTGTTTAGCATTCAATTATCACTATTGAATCATACTTTTTAGTCTGTTCATATAAGAACATAAAGAAAATGTCTATATCCATTTTTTTACTTGTTCTTAATTATTAGTATTGAGCCATACCCATTTTATTTTATTTATAATTTTTTTGTCTCTTTTGACTTTGTTATCTCTGCTCACTTTTTCTTTCTAATTGTAATGTATTTTTTAAAGAAATTGAGTCATTAGTCTTATGGAATTCTCCATTCTCATAGTTTCATTCAATACTTTCTCCATCCCTTGGCTTTTCCATAATTTGCTAACAAATTGTTAGATCTAGAAGCTTGATCAGATTCATGTTTATTATGCTGGCAAGACTAGCTCATAGAAATGTTTACCTCTGTTAGAAGGAGCAGCATGTCTGGGTATTGTTTAGAGATGTCAAGATTAATTAGTACATTGACGTGTAATAATTCTTCATAAAATTTCCAGTTGTCATTGTACTTAATTGCTTTAGTACTCATCTGAATCAATGGTGTTACAGTTTGCAAATGATGACAGTCTAATTTTGTCAGAATGGTATAAAACTGAAAGTTTTTCCACTTAGGACTGGAACCAGACAGAGATGGTTCAACATAGTTCTGGATGTTCTAATGAAAGCAATCAGGCAAGAGAAGGCTGTAAAGGGCATCCAAATGGGGGCAGAGGAGGTCAAACTCTCCGTCTTTGCCGAAGATATGATCTTATACTTAGAAAACCCCAGAGACTCAACCATAAAACTCCTGGAAGTCATCAGGAAATACAGTAAGGTCTCGGGGTATAAAATCAATGTCCACAAATCAGTAAGCCTTTATATACACAGCTATAACAGCCAAGTTGAGAAGCAACTCAAGGACACAATTCCTTTCACAGAAGCTTGAAAGAAAATGAAATACTTAGGAACATACTAACAAAAGAGGTGAAAGGTCTTGTCAAAGAGAATTACAAAACCCTAAGAAAAGAAATTGCAGAAGACTAACAAATGGAAACGCATACCATGCTCATGACTGGGAAGAGTAAACATGTCAAAATGTCTATTCTACCCAAAGAAACCTACAGATTCAATGCAATCCCCATTAAAATACCAACATCATATTTTGAAGAACTGGAAAAAATAGTACTTCATTTTGTATGGAATCATTTAAAAGCCAGTATAGCTGAGGCTATCCTTAGTAATAAAAACAAAGTTGGAGACATCACCCTGCCAGAATTCATGCTATATTGCAAGTTCACAGTAATCAAAACAGCACTGTATTGGCACAAAAATAGAGACAGACATATGGAACAGAATAGAAAACCAAGAGATGAAACCAGTCTCTACTTGCCATCTGATCTTTGATAAAACAAACACAAACACAAACAGATAGTGGGCAAAAGAATCACTATTCAACAAATGGTGCTGGGAGAATATGTAAAAGACTGAAACTCTAACCACACCTTTAGCCCCTTACAAAAGTTGACTCAAAATGGATAAAAAGACTTAAATCTAAGAAATGAAACAATAACAATTTTAGAAAAAAGTGTGATCAACATCTTGATGATTTTGGACTGGGGAAAGATTTTATTACAAAGACTTCAGCCATCACAACAGCAAAAATTAACAAATGGGACTTAATTAAGCTGAAAAGCTTCTGCACAGCTAAGGACACAAGTAAAGCAAAAAGACAACCTTCAGAATGGGTAAAGGTATTCGCAGAGTATCAATCTGACAAAGGATCGATAACTAGAATCTATGGAGAACCCAAATTAATCAGCAGCATTTAAATAAAAGGGAGAAAGTGCTTTCTTTTTAGGGGACTGTTTGTAGAAGATGTTTTTAATATAGCACATAAGTATATAGCAGATCAGTATAAAAAAACTAATGATAAATCCTTAGAACCACTTTAACTTCTTTGTTCCAAGAAAATCACCTTTAGACCTTATTACATGTATTCAGGGGTTTGGCTGTGTAATGACTATTTATGGACACAAGAGGGTGATAAAAGACCTCTCTTCTCCCAGTTCTGTAGCACATCTGTGTTTCTGTTCTTTTAATGCTATTTCCATTTGCAAAAATAAGATTAGCTTTCAAAATTCAGAAAGATCTTAATGGAGGTAGATGAAAATATGGCCTAATATACAAATATTTTGATTTCAAGATTAACTGAAGTTCAGTCCCAGAGTCCTTGACGATTTGATGTAGTAGAATTTAAGATTTAGGCAGGATATTTGAGATTACCTTTCCTTTTTTTCCTTCCTGCTACTTCCTCTCCTTCCCTCTCTCCCTTCTTCCTTACTTCCTAGGAGACTTTATTAAATGTAATATTTTCAGTTTATAAAACAACAAAAAAATAGAACTGTTCTTAATGAAGTTGAGATAGGACACCACACTACAAATCTGTGACCATATTTTCACCACCATGGCAGGCCCAGATGTGTGCCTGAGTAACCTTGGGGGGCCACATAAAAGAGTTTGAGATACCATTGCTGATAGTCGAGTGACTGAAAACTATGGCCTCAGATACCATCTGCCCCTGTCTGTTTTTGTACAACCGAAATGGTTTTTACACTTTTAAGTGGTTGGGGGGTGAAATTCTAAAGGAGACTATCTCATGACATAGGAAACTATATGAGATTCCGATTTCAGTGCCCATATATAAGGTTTTATTGGAACATAGTAATGTTCCTCATATATATATTTCCCATGGCTATTTTGTGTTTATAATTGCGAAATTTGAGTAGTTGCAACAGACTCTGCATCCCAGCTCCTTTAATAGACATAAAATTATACAAGATAATAATTAAAATACAGTATTGTGATTTGTACCAGATTTGAGATAAATTATTTGTAATATATATGATAATATATGATGTGATATGTATAACAATAATATTACTATAGAGGATAACATTACTATCTTATTTCAGTTATGTTAGTATAAACCTAAAGTAGATGTGATAAATTGAAAGGTATATGGTAAACCTTAGAACAAGAACTAAAACCAACTTAAAAATGGTAAAAGAATTAAAGTATTACATTAGAAAATATTTACTCAATGCAAAGAATTCAGTAAAGGAGAAATAAAGGAACAAAATGACTTGAGGTATACAAGTATAGAGAAGAAAAAAGCAAAATGGCAGGCACAATTCCAACCATATCAATAACAACATTAAATGTTGGATTAAGCAATCCAATCAAAATTTTGGCACTAGATTAAAGGACAAGATGTAACCATATATTGTCAATAGGTGATAATTTTATTGTCAATAGGTGACACAATAGGTGTCAATAGGCTTGTTTTAATTTTTTTTTATTTTTTAAAACAGCAATTATTGATGGATTGAATTTGACTTTTTCAAATTATTGTGTATAAGTCACAATGTGATGCTATGATTCATCTGTACCTATGGATGAATCAAGCTAACTAACATACCCATTACCTTATATTCTTAGCGTTTTTATGGTAAGAATGTTTTAAATCTACTCATTTAGCAATTTTAAAATATACAATAATTATTATTAACTATGTTCGCCATTTTGTGTAGCACCTCACTACAACTTATTCCTACTGTCTAACTGAAATCTTGTACCCTTTGACTAATATTTTCCCTTTCCTCTTTTCCCCCCATATGTCACCCTGCCCATTGCCAGCCTTTGGTGACCATCATTCTACTCTCCCCTGCTGGGAGGTTGACTTTTTTAGAGTCTACATACAAATGATACCATGTGGTATTTGTTTTTCTGTGCCTGGCTTATTTCACTTGCATAACATCCTGAAGGTTCATCCTTATTGTCACAAATAGCAGCATTTTCTTCTTTTGTTGTTGTTGTTGTTTGTTTTTTTTGAGACAGAGCCTCAAGCTGTCACCCTGGGTAGAATACTGTGGCATCACAGCTCACAGCAATTCCTGGCTCAAGCGAGTCTCTTGCCTCCGCCTCCCAAGAGCTGGGCCCACAGGCACCCACCACAGCGCCCGGCCATTTTCTGGTTGCAGCCGACATTGTTGTGGGAAGAAAAGGCAATCAAGGGTATCCACATAGGGTCAGAAGAGATCAAACTTTCACTCTTTACAGATGGTATGATTGTATATTGGGAAAACACCAGGAATTCTACTACAAAACTTTTAGAAGTGATCAAGGAATACAGCAATGTCTTAGGTGACAAAATCAATGCCCATACATCTGTAGCCTTTCTATATACCAACAATAGCCTAGCTGAAAAATCAGTCAAGGACTCTATTCCTTTCACGGTAGTGCCAAAGAAGGTGAAATATTTGGGAGTTTACCTAACAAAGGATGTGAAAGATCTCTTTAAAGAGAACTATGAAACTTTAAGAAAAGAAATAGCTGAAGATGTTAACAAATGGAAAAACATACCATGCTCATGGCTGGGAAGAAT
>CAUYON010169259.1:0-18811 GCA_963573935.1 Arctocebus calabarensis
TTTTTTTTTTTTTGAGACAGAGCCTCAAGCTGTCACCCTGGATAGAGTGTTGTGGCATCACAGCTCACAGCAACCTCCAATTCCTGGGCTCAAGCGAGTCTCCTGCCTCCACCTCCCAAGTAACTGGGACTACAGGTGCCCACCACAACGCCCGGCCATTTTTTTGGTTGCAGCCATCATTGTTGTTTGGCGGGCCTGGGCTGGATTTGAACCCGCTAGCTCAGATGTACGTGGCTGACACCTTAGCCCGTTGAGGCACAGGCACCCAGCCACCAAGATTGAATTCTTAGCAGAGCCAGGATTACCCACCTGAATCTCACTCCACAGTGCATGTACCATCTTCACTTTACTATTCTATCTCTCTCGACGTGAAGTTATTTAACATTTAAATAGCAAAGGGCCCTAGAAATCAGAGGAATCACTATACTTGTGCAACTTTCAATGTATTTAGTTTGCTTTCTGTTTGCGGAGTTGGTTCAAATAACAGAACGGAATATGAGGCTGAAAATGGAGATGAAGTGGGGACAGAAAGAAAAGATGATGAGTTTTAGCATTTCAAGAGAAAAGGAATAAAATTAGTTTACAGTAGTAGAAACTATTCAGTTTAAACATTTGTTGATTACAAAATTATGTAAGTATAAATGAATTTTCTGTGCATAAACATAAAGAGGGATTATTCTGAAGCTGATTCACAAGAAGTTTAGGTTCTTGGTAGTCAAAGGATGGCCTGGGTCCAGATGTGGCCTGACCTGGGAGCTTGTTAGAAATGTGGGGGACCCAAGTCAGGGTATTATGCATTTAAACGTGATGCCAGGTGATGTACACACACATTGTGGCCTCTGAAGGGCTGTTTTAGGCCAAGAGGTAAAGGTTGTGGATGAAGAGAAAAGGACATAAAGATGGGCAGGGTTTCATGTGGTGACATATTTTTCATGAGAAAAATGAATTTTAGGGAATATCTGAGTATTTTTATGAATAAACAGATTATGAACAATCACCCACTGCCACAGAAATGACAGAACTGTGGCCCAAGAGTGGGGCAGTGGTGGGAAATTATATCGTAAATGAGATTCATTAAGCAATGAAAGTTTATTTATTAAACAGAATCAGACCATCTAATACAGCCTCTTAATTATCAGCAACATTTTAGGTAGCCAAGGCAGACTTGAGTGAAATCTTCAAAATTTAGCTTAAAAATTTCCCTTTGTTACATAAGTTATGAATAAAACAAAGGCAAAAAATGTTTGCGGATTTCTCTCTTGCACTATTTTATAAAGAAACTTAGTTTTCTCCTTTAGTGTGCTAAGGGGGCGGGAAACAGGTATCCATCCCACACTTTGAGGAAATCAAAGGAGGGATGGCCATGGTGCCTTCAGTTCTCCGAAGTCCCCGCTAGAGGCTCATCACCACTCACAGCCTTGTACTCCTCCTCTCTGCAGGAGATTATACGGGGAGCAACTGGCCAGAGTATGAGGCAGGGAGACAGTGACACAAGGATATACAGATACAGCTACAGGTCTCTGAACTAAAGAAAATCACAATTCCTCAGGTCCTCGGGGAGTGAATTAAGAATCTGCACTCTTTTTATCAATTCATCAGCGTGCATTTAGTAAGCACATACTTTGTGAACAGCTCCCTGCAGTACGTGCATATACCAAAGTGTAGGCCTTATTCTTCTCTTACAAGCTTTTTAAATCTCCATGCCCGAAATGGCAGAGTATTTTATGGAGGACTGGTGATACCTGTTGGGATAGGAGGGAGTACTGTAGTAATGCATTGCCTGTACTTGGGACTAGGTGGAGAAAGCACATTTAGACTTAGTAGGAGGAATAAGTTTTCCCAATTTAGAGCTATCAGAACAGAGTTGGAGGGGCATAAGACCCATTCAAGGTCATCTCTGACTCAATTGACAGACTTGGACATAAAAGCGAAGAGGAAGAATAACTCAGATGGTGATGGTGATGATGAAGAATAACTCAGATGGTGATGGTGGTGATGAAGAATAACTCAGATGGTGATGGTGGTGGTGCTAAAGAAGGGTAAAATATGAGCGAGATAGTGCTAGGGACTTTCCTCCTTAAACAAAGGACAGTTCTACTAGTCCTTCCACGAGTGTTGTTTGTTCTGGCTAAAAGAGAAAAATGAGTGACCTCAACAAACTGAAAGTAGGACAAACAGAGAGACCTGGGCCCTCCATTGTGCTCTTAGCATGAATGGAGCTTCCCAGAGCTCCACAAGGTAGATGTGGAGAATGCTCACTGTAACCCACAACCGAGGTTAAAAAAATCAGGGGCTTCATTAAATGCATCTGGCAAGCATTTCGTCTTCCCTTAAATAAAATAAATTCCCTTAATAAAGCCAATGGAGGCAGGGTTGGTGGCAGGGGTGGGAGGTGGAGCGGGTATGTCTAATTTATTACAGAGCAAGAGGAGGGCCTTGATGGCTTTGAACTATTTACAACTGCTGGCTCTAAAACCAAGTTGTACATTGGTTTCTCTTTTTGTGCCAATCTTACATTTAAAAAAATATAACTTTTATGAATATCATCATTAGTGCTATAAGCACAGGGAAGTATAAGTTAATTCTACAGTAAAGTGATTATTAAATCCATTAGTCATATACAGGGAATCCATAATTAACTTATTCTCCAGCATCAAGTAAATGATTCTACTGTGTGCTTTAAGAAAGCAATTGTTCACTAATATGCAAAATACAGCAGAACTATTAGATCATAAAGCTATGAAATCTTATAATTAAATTATAAATTTTACATATTTTAATAATGTGCTTTATATACTTTAATTGTTTTCTACGCAAGATTAAAAGGAGGTGCCACAGTTTTTCTCAGACATATTATATCTTGACCTGAACTGTGCAATACTTAATAGTAATTGATAAGTACCTAGCAGGGATGACAGCAGTCTTTCAGCAGCATCAGATATTTCTTTGGAGGATTGCTGAGGACTAAAATGAAGATATGCATTAGTCTTAAGTGGAGCTGCAGCTATACCCTTGGGCTTTCTTTGTTTTCCCCCTTTCGCTGTTATAACAACCACAGGCAACCACGTCTTTCTTCCCAGGCCACAAGAATGAACTGGCCCCCACTTATACTGCTTTGGCTGTATATGTGGGTAAAGGCAACATGCACATTAAATTCTCTGCAGGGGACTTATGTACCCACATGAGCAATCTATTGTTGTTATTGTATTTTGGATTAAATAATGATGCCATTCTTTTCCATGTGCAGAATTAAATGTGTTTGAAAGGCCTGGGAAATACTACAGATCTGTGCTGTGGGAATTCCCTCCATAACCTTCTGTTTTTCCAAATCCTGATTGCTACAGGGAGACCTGTAGTGCTAGTTTCTTTTATCCCCCTCAGAGCAAACCAACCTTTCTCTTTGATGGTTACACTATGCCAGCTTGCTTCTCGGTTTTCGGAAGTAACATTGCACCAAACGTGCCCCCACTTTAGCAGAATAAGTGGCTCATTCATTCAGCAAATACCTGTTGAGAGATTATCGTATGCCTGGCCTTGAGCTCAACATTGGAGGTAAAAAGATATAAAAGATGAGGCTGCTAGACTTGGGTCTGTGAAGTGTATCACTAAGGCATATGCAGGATGCTAAATGTATTAGTCTGCTGTGGCTGCCATAACAAAGTGTCATAGAAAGAGTGGCTTAAACAACAAAGACTGATTTTCTTACAATTCTGGGGGCTAGGAGTCTAAGATTGAGGCATTGGCAGGGTTATTCTGAGGTCTCTCTGCTTGGCTTGAAGATGACTGTCTTCTCCGTGTGTCTTGACATGGTCTTCTTCTTGTGTGTGCTTGTGTCTGCATCCTAATTTCCTCTTCTTATAAGGATATTAGGGTCTACCCTAATGGCCTCAGTTTAACTTAAATACCTCTTTAAAGCCCTATCTCCAAATACAGTCACATTCTCAAGCGCTAGCCATTAGGACTTCACTATAGGAATCTTGCAGTAACCAATTCAGCCCCTAACATTAAAGGATCACCAACATAGAGTAAGATTTATGTCAATCTCAGCCATTGTTATTAGGATGTGCTTTTTGATTTTAATTAGAGGAAGCAAAATTGGTGCCCTTGATCCTGCTCTCCATTTTTACTCTTTTTTTTTTCATCTTCTAAGTTGCTACTTTTCACTTTGTAAAACCAAAGTCACGTTATTTCTTTACTCAAAAATCTTTGGCTAGAAAACAAGAATCTTGGCTTGAGCTCAGATCATCACACATGTGCAGGTATTAAGTGACTATCATGTGCCAGATGTGAAAAGATAAATCAGGAGCAATCCCTGCTCTTAGAATTATATTCTGTTGGTGGCTTCGCACTACTTACAGCAGTGTTTATCAAGGTGTGATGCATTGACCTCCCATCAGCATGGCTGGTGTGGAATAGCACTCCTGTTGGTGAGCCCTGAGAGTACAGTGAGGACAACACAGAGAAAGCTGCTTGGGGAGGTCCAGAGTTGACTCTGTCACAAAGGTTTAGAGAGCTGTGGAAAAGGCATATAGGAAGTGGACACTGAGTGCTACTGTGTTTTTTCTAAAGTGCCACCCAGAAGAGAACTACCAAGACTGATGGATATCTTAGCAAGAGGGAAATGCATGAAGAATTCAGGCCCTATCAGGCCTCCTTACTTGGACCCTTCTCCACAATGGCTCACAAACCAAACTTGGCTTCCTGGAATTGGCTGACAGAGCAAGGACTTGTTTAATCTGTGACTATTGGACACAAAATCATTCTTTGTGGCATCTCCAATATTGGCAGATGGGAGATTTAGCTCTGTCCTGTTTATATAACAGCAGTTGATAGATAGTGACTTCATAGTTGGATATTTATGAAAGGTTTCATTTCAAATAATATAGTTTTGGCCCGTGGCAATGCTAAGGCTCTTACCCATTATTACTGAGAAGCTAAATCTTTAGGATATTGTAACTATAACTGCAGGGTCTGTTTGATCTACCCGGAAGAAGTGCAAAAGTTAATATTTTTCAAAGCAATGAAAGCTTTATTATAAAAAGTCTCATTAGGAAGTTATCTGTCCCTAAAACATATAGGCTATCAGAAGGTCAGGTATATAAAGATGCAACTTTTCACACTTTTCTTTCACCTTATGCTTTATCACATAACAAGGTGATTTAAAAAAAAAAAGTCTCCTGCTTTGCATTACAGAAGCCAAACACCTTGCCATGCCCCCCAGGCAGTTCCCAGCTCTGTGGTAAGCTGGGGAAATCCATTATCACTGTGGAAGGACCATAGTTCTAGATGTGTTAGGTGTCCAGGCCTCTGCTGACTTGGTGCTATTCCCCGGCCTGTAAACTCTCATCAAATCATGGGTATCCTACTTTTCTCCAGTAGTGAAAGAAGATTAGCCCTGTCTTAACAGCACCAGGAGAGATCTTTAAGACCTTGTGGGTTTTAGATCTTTGTAATGTGATGGGAGAACCTGGACCACTGGGGAACTTCCTGGATCTGGAATTGACGTTTGGGCTGAGGGCAGGGTACAAAGACTCTTTAAGGACAGGCCCTGGGAATCACTAGAGTAGTGTGATGTCAGTGCAGCTCTTCCCAAAAGGAAGAGATGGCACTAAAAGGCCTTAGTCCCAGAGACTCTCTTGGTTTGGGGGACACAAAGTAAGAGCTTAAATGTTGGAGAATAATTGGGAAAGAAAGTAGGTGAAGCCTTACAGGAAGGCTTGAATTTTTTTCTGTTTTGTTTTTGTAATGCAGGAAATTGAACAGGACACGTAATAACCACCCACTCCTTTAGGAGGCCATTTAGAGGAGGTATGCTTGGTGTTATAGGCAGAATTGTATCCCCTGTAAAATGTGCATGTTGATAAACTAACTCCAGTATCTCGGGATGTGACTGTGTTTGGAGACATAGTCATTAAAGAGCTAATCAAGTTAAAATGTAGTCCTTTGGGCGGGTCCTCCTCCAATGTGACTGGTGTTCTTATAAGAAGTGGAAGTGTGAAGCGGCTCAGAGCAGAGACCACGTGAAGACACAGAGCCTGGCCCCTTGCAAGCCGAGGAGAGAGGCCTTAGAAGAAACCTCAGAAGAAACTCTGCCCACACCTTGATTTGGGACTCCTAGCCTCCAGAACTGTGAGGAAATTAATTTCTGTTGTTTAAGCTCCCTGGAGAGTGGTAGTTTGTAATGGTAGCCCTAGCAAACTACTACACCTGGTTGAATTATTAGGGGCAGAGGAAGAGAAGGGCAACCTCTAATTTGTAACTATGCACCCTGCCACACACAATTCACAATTCTCTTCCAAACCTGAACCTCTCAGCGTGGAGCCCTTCCTTGCCTTGTGCCTGGAGTCTCTGCAAGGTGCAGCAGGCTTCCAAGCACACTCTGCTCTCAGGTCCCACAGGCACACTCAGGGGGCGTATTACCAGGTCAAATGTTGAGCTTTAAAAACTTAACATTGAATCTTTTTCATGTGTTTTGTCTCAATAATTGGATTTTAAGAAAAAGTTACTGTGTTATAGGCAGAATTTCTTCAGTATCTATAATTTTGAAAGATACTTTGTCCCAAATTTTGTTTCTTACTATTTTTCTGATAAAGAATCGAATTTAGCATTTCCCAAAGCAGGTTTCATAAACTACCTATGAAAGGCCCTAATATAATTTACTCACAAAAAGATTCTATCAGCAAATAAATTTTGGAAACACTGTATAATTAGACATTTATAAGGTACATTACATACTAAAAGTTTTTGAGATGTCCTGCAACAAAAAAAGGCCCTTTAACTTTATTTAATCTAATATCTTCCAAAATTATTTCACTAAAAAAATGCCTTTTTATCCCCAGATCATCTGGCCAAAGTGTTGTTTGAATAAATATAATAAAAGTAGGTTATATTCCTTCAGGCATTGCTATGTGCAAGGCATTTCTTTAAGAAATGTATATGTTTTCATTAATTTTATTTTTATAATAACCCAATCAAGAAAGGACGACTATTATTCCCAATTGACAGATGAGGTGCAGAAAGAGAATTAATTTGATTAAGACCACACAGCTTGTAAATGTTACATCCAAGACTCAAACTGGCATTCTAACTCTCAAGGACCCTTGGGGGAATACAGTGTTATTCTCCAGGACAGAATTTGGTTCAATATTTCTGGACTCAATGAATATGAATATGTTTATTCACTCAACACTTATTTATTGCATGGTTTTTATGTTGAGTTAACTATGCTAGGCACTGTGGTTCCTCAGGGTTCTTGTCTTTATGAAGTTTAGATCTCATGAAAAGATAGACAGTAACCAATGAATGATTCAGATAGGTCAGTGATTTTCAACTGGTGTGTTGTGGCACACTGGTGTGCCATGAGATTATTGTAAGTGTGCCCAGAAATTTTTAAAGATCCTTAATTAAATTATTTTTGAAAGCTGTTCAAAGCACAATGAGTATATTCTTTTTTTTTTTTGCAGTTTTTGGCCGAGGCTGGTTTGAACCCACCTCCGGCATATGGGGCCGTCACCCTACTCCTTTGAGCCACCGGCACCACCCAGTATATTCTTTGTTTTATTCTTTTAAAAAAAACAACATAATTTAAGTGTGCCATGGAAGTTTAACTATAGACTCAAGTGTGCTGTGAAATACAAAAGATTGAAAAACACTGAGATGGGTGTAAAATTACAGCTGTGATTGCAGTTGTGTGGATTTTAATAAAAGACATACACTGCGATAATCCATGAAACATGAGGCCTTGAGCTGTGCAGAGAGGAAACAAAGGCTTCCCTGAGAAGTAAAAATTAACCTAAAAGAAACTCTGTAAGGATCCAGCCCTGTGGATATTTGGTGAAAACTCCTCTAAGAATTGTTTTAGTTTTCCTTATCGGGAACTATGGGTTTTAACCTTCAATGCAAAGCTTTATATTGGGTGCCTAACTTCTAAGTTACGTACTGAGCTGGCACCCAACAGCCTCATTCTCCTTCTTATTTCTCTGCCCAAATACTTCCCATTCTTCATTCACCCCAAGGTAAATGTTTTAAGGCACTTTCTTTCTAAGGGGACTTCTGCATTCTCTTTTTGATTAAGCTGTAAGTGAAAAAGACTGAGAGTCTTGGGCAAGAGACTTGCCCACATGTAGTCCCCCTTTCAGCTCTTTATGTTCTTTAGTGATGCTATTTAGGGCTTAAAAAAAATTTTTTTTTAAAGAAAAGCTTGGGAATGGAGGAAATGACACAAGAGCTAAAATTTTATTATGTAAAAATAAGAAAGAGTAAGATGTGCAGCATAGGGACTGACATTAATTTGAAATTCTAGGGACTCTCAATTCACACTCTCAGCAACACGGGTTTCCTACTTAACCTGGCAGCAGAAATCAAATGAGTTTTATTTTGGCCTGTCTGACTAGACATTATTGTTAGCTGAGCGCCCCCAAAATGCATCTGTTCTTGAAAATAGAAACCCAGTGCTTGATATCCACTCTTTGTTTTTTTTTTTTTTTGAGATAGAGCCTCAAGCTGTCACCCTGGATAGAGTGCTGTGGCATCACAGCTCACAGCAACCTCCAATCCTGTGCTCAAGCGAGTCTCCTGCCTCTGCCTCCCAAGTAGCTGGAACTACAGGCACCCGCCACAATGCCCAGCCATTTTTTGGTTGCAGCCATCATTGTTGTTTGGCTGGCCCAGGCTGGATTCGAACCTGCCAGCTCAGGTGCATGTGTCTGGCGCCTTAGCCCGTTGAGCCACAGGCGCCGAGCCAATCCACTCTTTGTTTTTAAGGCTTTCTTAAATGAAGAGGTGTAGAACCATTAGGTGCCAACAAAAACCAGTTAAACCAGAAACTGTGAATTTTGTTTTGTTTTGCTTTATCAGTAATGTGTCTTTTATTTTTATACAGCAACCTCACAGCTGAAGTTCTGATAAAAAAGACACAGCATTTGTTGAGCATGCAACAATCTTCCAGGAAGTATATTAAGCGTTCTGCACACTTTGTATCACGGTGTACACTGCATACATTGCATCATAGAAGCCTATGAGGCTGTTTTGCTTATGTTACAGAGAAGAAAATAAGGTTCAAAGAGGTTAAGTCAGGTCATGCTACTTACTGTTGAGGCATAAACCCTAGTTGACTCAGGTCAAAGCCAAATTTCCTAACCTCTCCAGTGTACTGGTTAAATTCTTCAGGGTGTCACTTTGTTTCTTTTCGTCACCCTTGTGAGTCACTGGCTTTGGAGATGGAAAGTTCCGTGAACATTTCTAGGAAGGTGAAAGGGCATGATCTTATTATTATTTGTAATTTTTTGCAGTTTTTGGTGGGGGCTGGGCTTGAACCCCCCACCCCCAGCATAGAGGGCTGCCCTACTCCTTGAGCCACAGGCACCCCCCTATTATTTGCAATTTTTCATTTTCTGATTATCTATCTCAGATCTAAATTCTAAAGACTTCTGACAACTCAAATGAGGCACTGTGGTGTAGCAGATGAAGCATAGGTCTTGAGGCCAAATAGACCTGTTCAGATCCCAGCTCTGCCACCTCATTGTTTTCCATTCTGCAAAATCAATACTATCTGCTTTATAGAATTATCGTCAAGATGAGAGGTAGTATAGGTGAGGCGCTTTTATGTGGTTGGCACTTACTAAGTTGGCTGACCTTCACTGTCCTTTTATGTGACTTTTCCTATCTGGAAAAGAGCAAAATGAGAATACCAATGATGGACCGCAGTTTGGTGATTATTCTTAATATTTCGCCCCAGCAAACTACATAAAAGTTATTTTATTCCTATGCTCTATTTGTAAAACATTGTAACACTTTGAGCAGACAACAGTGGCATGATAGCACACTGCTTACCAGAGCACTGTACGCTTTTCTGATAAAGATATAACTTTATTGCCCTTTATATACATTCTTGGTTAATGTAGTAAGCAAATGGGAGATAATATGAAATACCTCTACCACCATTTATAGTGTCAGAACATACGACTTACCTTTAAAAATGCAAAAGATTCATTGCAACGGGAGGTGCTCAGTGTACATACAAATGCGTGTTAAAAAATCACCTGTGTAGTGATGAGAATTGCGATCTGAGGTCTTTCTCTTGCTGTGTTCTTAGAGCAGCTAGCCAGGTCAGAGACAGGTTTTGTGGCAGGATGCCAGTTTTTGTGATCTCCTTTGCAGGGGCTGGTAGAGGGAAGGGATAGAAAGCTGGGTCCTCTAGGCTAACAAATGACTTTAAAAGTCCTTTCTGGAGAAGAATGATCTGATTTGGTAGCAGTGACTCCAGAGATTCACTCCAGTGACTCCTCTGCTTCAGATTTCTGGGGATGGAATGGTCCTGGAAGATTGAGAGAGGTCACTGATAAAACCATTAGATTTGGTGAGGCTGTGGCTTTTGTTATAATGTAGATGCTTCTGCATGGGCAGAGTATGAAGCTGAGTGCACAGAATTACTTGAGCAGGAAATAGGATCAGTGAGACGAAACTTGGGCTCGGGAGACATGGCTTCCAGTCCTGGATGTGCCCTGTGTTTGATCTTGGACAGATCTGTAATGTCTCTGACCCTTATTTATTCTATAAGCTGGTTAGACTTCATAACATCTCAGCTACTTCCAAGTGCTAACTTTCTAGGAGTGTATAATATGTGCATAATCATGTATGTAATTAATTAGGATACATTCATGTGACGCAAAACACACATCAAAATACTCTCACATTTATTATCTCATTTTTAACCCTCCCACAAACATGTGAGATAGGAAGGGTGAATATTTTTCTTCCATCTGTCATGTTAGGGAATTTCGGCAAATAGAGATTAAGCTAATAGCAGAGTTTACGTGTCTTGACTTTTGTTCTTGGGCTCTTCCACTAAAGAAAACTGTGTTAATCTTTTGGGAAAAGTTTGAAAGTGTATACAACTACATTCTTTGTGAGAAAAGAACTTGATAAGTTACATGAGATAAAAAACAAAGCTCTACCCTTGTTGAGAATTTGCCTTTGAATCCCTCTGTGAAATGGATTAGAGTATTTTGTTAGGCGATAAGGAATATATAGTATATTTCACATTTTGAAAAAATTTCAGATTAATATGAGGGCACAAATGTTTAGGTTATGTTGTTTTTAATTCTTTTTTTTTATTTTGTAGAGACAGAGTCTCACTTTATCGCCCTCGGTAGAGTGCCGTGGCATCACACAGCTCACAGCAACCTCCAACTCCTGGGCTGAAGTGATTCTCATGCCTCAGCCCCCCGAGTAGCTGGGACTACAGGTGGCCACCACAGCACCCACAACAGTTTTCTGTTTTGCAGTTCAGTCGAGGCCAGGTTTGAACCTGCCACCTTGCGTATATGGGGCTGGTGCCCTACTCAATGAGCCACAGGCACCGCCCGTGTTGTTTTTAATTCTAAGGTAAAGTTCAAGTTGTAGTCGAGCCCTTCACCCTGGGCTGCGCTGAACATCCTCACATTGTGCACATTATGGCATGTCACATTTTTTAAAATGGATAATTTCTCCTGAGACTTCATTGTATTGTCAAAACTTACTTTTATTATTGCATTCTAAGGTTTGTGGCTTTAAATGCCATGGAGTCTGAGTCGAACTTTTTATTAGTGATATTTGTGGTTGTCATTTTCTACTGTCATCCTCTCCCCATTTCCTTTGTTTTGTTTTGTAGATATGATTTGATTTATGAATGAAGGCTTTTTGATCCTTGGAAATATATTGTGGCAAATTGGTTCAATAACTTGTCATTGAAAAGCAAAATCCCTCAGGAACATATTTGCCCACTTCTTCTGAAAAGAAATCTTTCATAGAGATTAACTGTTTATTCATCAGTCATGCCTCATTTCTGTACGTTATGAGAACAGATACACGTTTTTGTTAAATGTGTCCATAAAAATCCAGCTTCAAGACTTCTTCCAAAATTTGGAAGGTAAATAAATGCCTTAATTCATATGATAATACACATAATAAAATTCATGTCTGTAAGACTTCTGTCTTCCGTGCAGATACAGAATAAGTTGAGAGCCAGACTTAAAGAGGCCGTAGGAAGGAGAAAGGTTCCTGAATTTAAAGATGACCTTTTATGCTACAATTCCAATAATCTCATATTTCTCAGCTGAGTTCTCCCCACATCTCTCCGAAAGTTCTTAATGAAACCTGGAGTTACATCTCTGTCCTCCTCAAGAGTTACCTATGAGGCATCATTCAAGTCCAATGCTCATTGCAGAAGCCAGATTCTTTCTTTGCAGGTGGTCTAGCTTTTTGCCTTCCTGTGAAGGTTTTTAGTTCACTTGCATGAACTCAAGTTAACTTTAGCAAGAATTAAAGTTTATGTCTCCACAACTGGGAGTTGTAACTAAGAATTGCTGCATCCCCACATCTCCATATGCCTGCATCACTTGTCAGCCATGCAGTTATCATTATATTATTTTTTTGTCAGGTTCGAGCTGCATTAAACATAAACATTGCCATTCTCCTTCCTGGTGCTAACATAGATGATTCAGTGAGACAAAAGGAAAAGTTCACTTTCCAAGTATTCAATGTACTCAATACTAATATACAGCCAGATGAACAACCACACGCTCATATAAGGGAAAAACACAACGACAGTTAAGTAGGGAGAGAGGGGGGACAGAGGTGGGAAGCTATCACCTAATAGGCACAATATAGGGCTATTTGGAACACCTCTTGGGTAAGGACTCAACTACAACTTAGACTTTACCTAACAAATGCAAACAATATGACCTAACCGTTTGCACCCTTATATCAATCTGAAATTTTAAGAAAAGAAGATATAGTAAAAAAAAGTTCACTTCCTGTCTGTTCTGTACACTGCTAATATTCAGTAACAATAATCAGTTGGAATCTTTCCTTCCATGTGGCAGAGGTACTGTGTTATCTTTTCCCCTTGAAAATGGACTTTGGATGGAGCTGGTGTCTTTTCACCAGTGCATTTGGCATCTGTTTTCCCATCTGGCTTCACATCAAAATCATTTGGAGAACTTTGAAAAAATGGTCTTGGCTCAGTGCCTGTGGCTCAAAGGGCTAAGGCACCAGCCACGTACACCTGAGCTGGCGGGGTTGAATCCAGCCTGGACCCACCAAACAACAACTATGGCTACAACAAAAAAATGGCTGGGTGTTGTGGCTAGCACCTGTGGTCCCAGCTACTTGAGAGGAGGAGGCAAGAGACTTGCTTGAGCCCAGGAATTGGAGGTTGCTGTGAGCTGTGATGCTACAGCACTCTATCCAGGGTGACAACTGGAGCCTCTGTCTCAATAAAAAAAAAAAAATGTATAGGTCTTGAGTTCATAGGTCTGGGGTGAGACTCTGGATCTATGTTCTGTAAAGCTCCACCAGTGAGTCTTATGACGAGCCAGGACTGGGAACCACTGCCCCAAAGCATGTGTGTCCAGAGTCCCCAAGCCCATCTGATGATTCACCAAAAGGACACAGAGGACCCAGCTTGGAATTGCACTCATGGCTATAATATATTATAGCAAAAAGACATATAGCAAAATAAGCAAAGGAAGAAGGCATATGGGGTGAAGTCTGGAAGAAACCAGCCATAAGCTTTCAAGAGTTTTTCCCCGTTTAGTCACCTAGGGTATATTTATTTCCTGCCATTGAACTGTAACAACTTATGTGGAATGATGTCTGTCAAGAAACTCATTAGAGACTCCATGTTCAAGATTTTCATTGGTGGCTGGTCACATAGACACCCTTTGCCTGGCATATACCAAAATTCCAGACTCATGGAAGGAAATAAGGTGTTCAGGATAAATCACTTTGTTCATACAAACAGTTTAGGCACATTAAGCCTTGTGATGGGAACTGTCCCGGAATCCAAATTCTCAGATAACATTCAAGGATGACCTTACAAACAGACCTCTCTAAAGATAGCAGTCTCAGACCTATTTTCTCTTTTTTCTATGTAGTTGTGTGTATGAAAAGGTAAAAGGTAACTTGGTTAGCTAAGTTTCTGTATTGGGCAGGAGGAGAAATTTCAGGATGAAACTGGAGATTCAGATGATAAGATATAAAATACTATTTCTTGAAAACCTTAACAATAAATTCTCCTGTCCTAACTTGAATAAAAGCAGGCCATGGATACAGACTCCAGATCACCCAACTCTTCAAGATCTTTTAAGCCTTGGGTCAGCCTTTCTCTCCCTAGAGAAAATTAGGTAGCTTTGAGAACAAATATAGATGTTCTCAAAGATCACAGGAACCTTGGACTAACATGCATCTATTCATTTACTTCTTAATTTCTATTCCCTTTTCCAATTTTCCAAATCAGACTATATTTTCTCTAATTTCTGGAAAGGCACAATTATAAGTAATGAGATTGGATAGTTAAAGCTGGTATTATAACCAAGTCATTGAAAGCTGTGAATCACATGACTCCACTTCCAGTCCCCCAAAAGAAGTCAGGAGTTTGAAGCTCAGTTGCATGGGCCATTAGGAATATTCTTAGGCATTGGTCTTTGTTAGACTTTGCTGACACTTTAATTTTCTGCAGCCAGAGGCATCTCCCTGCATTTATAACCTCCCAAGATTATCTGGTAGAATATGTAGAACTGTCTTCTTTTAGGCAGGTGGATAACAAAATCAAAGGGGAGAGATGATTGTTTATTTCCATGGAAAATTTCCAGATAGAGAATCTGAGCACTTCATTATTCAACGTGCACATTTTCTTCTTTCTGAACAATTGGGCTTTCTCTTACATTTGTTTGTGCCTATTTATTTTTATTCTGTTCACTTATTCAGGTGAATAATGGAATAGCATGTCCCTTGTACAAAACTTTTCTTGAACCTAATAATGAAAGTCATTATTACTCAGCCTTTCTTTTCAAGGTACAAAAGCTCCTTCTCATTGGGCTTGTTTTCCATTATTTTAATCACTTTTCATTTTTCTCCCTTTTCCTATTTTTGCATTTTCTTCTTATAAGAATGGGCCAAAATTGGACTCACCATTTTTAAAACCAGATATACTGCAGTCTGATATATATCTAAATTCTTTACAAAAACTGTTGGAAATTATGTAATACATCTATTTTAACATGCATTCAATTTTTTTCTTTCTTTTTAAGTCATTGGAGCAACACATAAACCATACTGATCATATATTGTGGTGCAATTCCCTGTGTGTTAAATCAATTTTAAAAGTGTATACGTTCTAAGAAGCAAGGATCTTTGGAAACAAATAGACCACAAGCTAAGAAGAACTGGGTGAGGGTAATACACAGCAATGAAGAAAGACAAGGTCTTGGTGTCAAATACCCACTAACCAAAGATCCCTGTACTTGTCATTATATTTGCTGATACTGAAAGCCCATACTGGATTTCCCTTCCAATGGTATTCCCCTGTGCTGCTGACTCATTTTCAGTTTGAGATCTACTGTAATCTCAAGCCTTTTCTGCTATGCTCATTTCTCCTTCTCTTTCCTTGAAATGAACCATCCGTTACTTGTTATTGAATGTCCTCCTATATCTATATGACTTCCTGTACTGAAACTATTGCTCTTCTCAATATCAAAGTAATTAGAAATTACCATGACTTAGAATATTTCCAACCCCACATAGTTTCATGCCCTTTGGAAATTTGATGAAGTGAGACTTGATATTTTTACCCAAGAAATAAATATTTTGGATAATGTAAGTCCTAGGACTGCTCTGGGTAGGCAGGATATGTGGGGTAGATTTAGAATAGTAAGATGTTTTATTGACAACTGTGGTGTGGTAGCCTACATAAAGTGCAGAGAGATATAAAATCAAAGATTGGTTTGATTCACACTATGATATCACATTATGATATATCCCTTTACCAAATGGGATCTTGCAGTATTCATTCTACAGATGACCTCTTGATTTGGTGGGTAGATAATATCGTGTATTTATTCCACAGTTCCGTACCTTTAGAGTTGTTCTTAACCTTACATGAGGTTTCAGAGCTGATACTTCCTTTTAAAAATTTTTCTCAAAAAAAAAATCACAAAGAGAATTTCAAAACATAAAGAAGGCTTACATGAGAATCTGTGACATTTTTTGAGAACTGGCTGTTTCAATACCATCAGGCCCAATTGTTTAACCGCAAGGCAAGTGTGATACAGTGATGTCAAAGAAAAACATTAACTGTGTCGCCAGTGTTTTTTCTTTACTTGATAGAAAATTGTTGAGTGGGTGTATGGGGGTGGGGGAGGAAGAGAAAGAGAGAAACATGGAGAAAGAGAATATCTGAGGTGGGAGACCATGAGGGTGCAATAGTGTGAGCCCACAGCATTCACACTATGATATATCCCTTTACCAAATGGGATCTTGCAGTATTCATTCTACAGATGACCACTTGATTTGGTGGGTAGATAATATTGTGTATTTATTCCACAGTTTCACACCTTTACAGTTGTTCTTAACCTTACATAAGGTTTCAGAGCTGATACTTCCTTTTAAAACTTTTTCTCAAAAAAAAAATCACAAATATGATTGAACCATACAGCCACATTTCACCTCTTTTGATCCTCCCATTCCCATTAGATATGTCGTATTAAAAAATCAGGTGATCAACCTACAGAAATGGAATTATGATAAGTATTATAATGGGAAAAAGAATGAGAGCCTATAGATATGGGAGTTACAAAAGAGAAACCCTCTTCTAAAGTCATGGCTTAATTTCTGAAAGGAAGGGTAAAACCATGTGTTTATTAGAAAAGGAAGCTAAGAAATTGAAGATGGTGAGATTCTTTAAAATAACTGAGGCTGAGCTGGAAGCCTTTACCCTGACACACTCACAAATCACCACCTTTCGGTGTTGTTGGCTGAGCTTGGCTAAGGAGCAGGAGTGATGCACACTTGTGCTTCTTATGTTAGGGTGAGGCTGGCTGGCCTTGGAGAAGACAGCGCACCTATAACATGAACATAGGTTCTGTAACATGTCCCTTTGTTACTCAGAAAATTCAGGACTCATGCCCAACATTTTCCTGCTCACACAGGACACACCACTCAAAATAGTCAAACCAGAAGGAGTAGAGAACTGAGCAAGGCCCAGTTTACTTGAGCTAAGCCACTTGTTCCTGGGGAATGCAGCTTATTTATTTATTTATTCATTTTTTATTATTAAATGATAGCTATGTACATTAGTGCACTCAAGGGGTACAATGTGCTGGTTTCATACACAATCTGAACTATTTTCCCTCAGACTGATTAAAATACCCTTCATGGCATTTTCTTAGTTATTGTATGAAGACATTTGTATCCTGCATTTAGTAAGATTCGCCTCTACCCTTCTAAGATGCACCATAGGTGTGGCCCCACTAATTACCCTCCCTCCACCCCAACTTCACCCCTCCCCTACCCTCCCTTGCCCTTTTCCCCATATTCTTGTGCTATAGTTGGGTTGTAGCCTTCATATGAAACCTGTAAATTAGCGTCATAGCAGGGCTGAGTACATTGGATACTTTTTCTTCCATTCTTGAGATACTTTGCTAAGAAGAATATGTTCCAGCTCCATCCATGTAAACATGAAAGAGGTAAAGTCTCCATCTTTCTTTAAGGTTGTGTTATACCACAAGAATATGGGGAAAGGAGCCAGGGAGGGGTGGGGGGGGGATGGGTGGAGAGAGGGCAATTGGTGGGGCCATACCTATGGTGCATCTTAGAAGGGTTCAGGCTATACTTACTAAATCCATAATAGAAATGTCTTCATACAATAACAAAGAACATGCCATGAAGGCTATGTTAAACAGTTTGATGAAAATATTTCAGACTGTATATGAAAGCAGCACATTGTACCCCTTGATTGCACTAATGTACCCAGCTATGATTTAATAATAAAATAAAAAAAATAAAATAAAATAATATAAAAATATCTATTAAATATTAAATATAGTTGAGAAGAAGGAGTACCTTATAGCCAACTGGAAATCCACAATTTATTGAAAACATACTGATATGTCATAATAGACCAAAGCTGAAGATATAATAGACTATTCTCTTCTTAAGTTCTTTAAAGGATATAAATGAAAATTATAACCTGGTTAAGTAGTATCTTTGATGTATGCTGATGACGTACATATGACAACTATCACACACAGGATGAGGATAAATGAATCTACATAGTTATAAGGCTTCTAAAGTTCACTGAAAATGGTAAAAAATTAAGTAGGTAAAAGGTTTGCTATGTATGTATATCATAATCCTTAGAGCAATCAGAATAAAAGGGAATAAATAAATTAAGATGGAAAATTAAAAAACTTGAAATTAAAAAGGAAAGCATAAAGGGGAAATAGAAGAACAAAAAGCAGTACACCTGAATTCACAAACATATTAATTACTACTTTAAATGTAAATAGTTTCAACAAACACTTAAATGACAACAACTGTCAGACTGGTTAAGTAAAAAAGAGCAAAGCCCCACTGTGTGTCGTCTATAAGAAACCCACTTCAAATATAATGATATAGATAAGTTAAAAGTAAAAGGATGGGAAAAGGTGCAGCATGTGCCTTAATCATAAGAAAGTAAAAAGATTAAAAAAAAGATTCGCCATGTAAACAGCAAGATTACGAAAACTCATATATACTACATTGCTATTAAACAAAGTACATACTCAGGGTCTTGAGAGAAATTAAAATGAAAATTGTAAAGGTCCAGGGCGGCTCCTGTGGCTCAGCGAGTAGGGCGCCGGCCCCATATACTGAAGGTGGCGGGTTCAAGCCCGGCCTCGGCCGAACTGCAAAACAGAAAAATAGCCGGGCGCTGTGGCGGGCGCCTGTAGTCCCAGCTACTCGGGAGGCTGAGGCAAGAGAATCGCTTAAGCCCAAGAGCTGGAGGTTGCTG